>DWNE01009271.1:0-11001 GCA_018249875.1 Cecropterus toxeus | reverse complement strand
TTCTGGGTCTGGGTGTTTGTGTATTCGTCTTTGTGTGTCCATGGCACCCACGACACAGGAGAAAATCCTAGTGTGAGACTATGTGTAGAAAGCGTGTAAAAAAAAGCGGTTATTAAATTATCTACCACAAACATTTTGTTTAAATACCATTTTATTAGGAGCGTTCAAATGATCTAATCGTTTCTTTGTGTTTCTATAGACACACGTTATTCCTATTGGAAAAGTTTTTTTAACATTTGTATATTTTTCTATCCATATCACTCAACACAACATAAATAGCCCTGACGAGTGGATTCGGTGTTATTCGTTTTATCATAATGTTAAATAACTCATAAATAAAGTAATAACAGCATGAAAATATTTACGGAATCTTTTCCGCCTCTCTTTTTGACATTGCGACGTTATATTACATTTACCTCATTCAAATGGTAATTGTGGTACACTCGTACTTCTTTATTAAAATATCGCCCAGAGCGGTCACCGTAAAATATGAGAGAGGGTGTAAGTGAAATGAGAATGCTTTATTGTTTTCCTTTTTTGTGACCCAAAATGTTTGTAGACCTTTTCGTTTATCTCCTTCAATCACAGCAATCGCTAACATGCTCTGATTAATATTTTCGCCCGACTGCGTCAGAAGGAAAGTAATGTTTTTCGTGCGTATATATGTATGTATATTTGTTTATTTGTCCATTTCTTTGGCATGTGACATATCATTAGAATCGTCTCAGCTTGCAGGGTGACAGGCTATATATATATTTTTAAATAGCGCCTGGAATTTGTCGGGCTTGTGTTAATGTTTGTAATGAAGCAATCGCTAACATGCTCTGATTATTTTTAGCTGAATCATAGCGTTAACTTATAATGCTTTTGTATAGCAGACGCCTTTGATGAAATAACGTACTTTGTACTAGTCTATTATCTATTGACTGTAAGTCAGTGAATACCTTTTGTACTCCTGTTTTAAAACGTATATAATACGCCTTTTATTAACATAATACTCCTTTTAAGACTACATTAAGTGGAAATAGGAGGAAGATTGAATTGAAGTTTTATTTTTCAAGCTTAATAAGAAAAGAACGTATTTCGCGGCTTTTAATTAATTACCGCCCAATTGAAAACTCATCAATTTTATGAGAAAGATACAGTTTTGACCAAAAAAGCTTAGAATTGCAAACTCTAACTGCATCGTAGTTTACTTTTAAGTGCATTAAATTTTATCATTTTTAAGGAACTCTCAACTTTATCAGTCGAGAGTTCCTTAAAAATGATAAAAAATGAAAAGCATGGCAAAGTTTCCCTGTTTCTACTGCAAAAATTTGCGCTTGAATATTGTATTTCAATCCAAACAGCGACTTATTCACAACTGATGCTTCTAGATGGCGCTAGCTTAGATATTTAGCCATGTTCCAAGTTACAAGTATCCAAAATTAGGGTTTTTCACGCTCGAAATTTGCATATGAGGTTCTCCAGAGAGGTGCTAGTCCAGTTCTACTTAACGTGATGCCGGCTTATTACGTGTGTAACGTCGCCTAAAATCCTAAAAGTGGGAGTACCTACTTATAAAATTTTGCATACATTTGCATTATCAGAAACTGTTTAATGCATTTTCATATCACACTTACATAAACCATCCAAATCGCATTTATTTTTACGAGCTTTTAACGTCACCTTAGAATTTAAGTGCGCCAATATCAATTTATTGGTAAGTTACATAAAACCAGTGACCGACGTCGATTATACCCGTTAATATTGAATACCTACGTATATTTTGGCACGGTGCCCGATTGAAAGATATCTCGATAGGATATTAGTTTCAGGAATGCGTCAAATAATTTCGCCTATCTGCGAACAAGAGATTATTATAGGAATATAAATTTTCTCTGCAATAATGGGCCTAATTTATTACGGAATGTGTCTTTCTTATAAGGATTTTATTACGCATAACATATTTTGTCCTTACTTATTTGACTTTCGTGTATATTTTACGTTTGTTATGCGACGTTTGTGTAATGAAAATATAAAATAAGTGCTTGTATTAATGTGACTTTCGTTTTTGTTGCAGGTAAGAGACTGCGTATTTCAAACATTCGTTACTTCTAAATGGGTAAGTATTATAAATAGATTAATGGATACAGTCAGCTCTGTATATCTTATTGACTGAGAAAAAAGTCTATTTCGCTAGCCAAACGCAGTTTTTAAGACCTTTGAGAGCACTAAGAACTATAGAGCATGCCTATAGAATAGTTCTCGTCGCCGTTGAAATAAGCATTTTATAACATATAATCTACACAACTAATTACAAATTCAGCGAAGGCCTGGTTTTAAAACCTGGACGTCCAAAAGGCCTGACGAAAATTCATATATTTTTTAACATTAACTTTTTGTCACGTGAAACGACTAAATAGCTACTCTGTTTTATTCAAATATGTTGATTTACAATTAAAAATAAGGAGTAAATATGAGTACGTCATTGCGTCAAATAATGAAAGAAAATACATATACAATTATACAACCATATATTACATCCACATATTTAAGGATTACCTTTAGTATTTTCTAAGTTTCAATTATTTGTGGTGAGTACTCCAAAACTATTTCTAGATAGATATAAATTTTAGATTTTCGCTCTGTTTTATACGCAGGGAACGTAAAAAACGCGAGTACATGGCCGGCACGATAACATGACACATGGTGGATAGGAAATGTATTCTCGTTTGAAAAAAAAAAAGATTTTATTGTAGCGTGTTTTGCACTTTTTTGTTTGTCAGGCTAGTGTAGCGTTTGAAATATATTCTATTCGAACTTGTTAGTGATATTCTACTTGCAACACAAAAAATATTATAAACTCACGTTGGATATAGCACGGTAAACAATAATAAATCCTCATACTGTATAATATATACGTTTGTATAGAATCTGTGCTGTCTGTGTTTTTGTAGTACTTTTCCATCTGCTTTTCGTTGACCACGTTAACAGTAATACTAGAGAGAAGAAAATCCAAATTGGCACATTAAATCAATTTTACTATTCTTACGCTGTTGCATTTGAAGCAAAAGCAATTCCTTCTCACAAGTATGACAAACTAACCGACATCCTCTGAAACTGTGAACAAAGGCGCATAGCTACTCACTAACAACTGCTTCTGTGCAATCAAACTTGTTATCTCTTTTCAAATTTTCTTCATCTCCGAAAAGTTAGGCCTCTATCTTGTCCGCAGTTTGAACAAATAAAAAATGTTTTATTCATTTCAGACAAACGTAGACGAGGGTCTGAAATGTAGCCAACGACATGATGATTGGGATTCGAGCGATCAGAACGCAGTCATTAATCAACTCATTCAAATGTAATTCAATAAAGAACACGCGAAAACAGAGCGACAATTTGCGTTGTAAATTATTACAACCTAAATACAATCGCTGCTGTGTCACCTGTCAGTGTTATGCAAATCCCATCGAACAGCTCTCAGTTAATTTGCACTAAATGTAGGATAAAGTTTTCGAGTTATAACTGCAAGCGGCACACAATTTCTATAACGGTATTCAGTCATTCTATTCACGTACAATGTAGCTAAATGAATATGTGTATTTTATGTAATTAAAGTCCTTTTTACTTTGGTATTTTATAAAAGGGTCTACCTTTGAGGTAAACCGTTCAAAAGGCAAAAATGAGATGGTAATGTGGACTTAAATATGTTTTTGTCCGTTAGTAGAAGCGTTTTTGCGCCATTTGCGAGGCAGCCATGAATCTTTTAAAACCGAGTCTAATTTGTCGCTAATTCAAGCCAGAGCTTTAATCCCGAAATTGCCAATTATGTAGCATCAGAAGAGGATCGCATCTATCAGAGTACTGCTTAATCTAACGCTCTCACAGTAATAGTATTTCGTAGATACTCTATATAATACGGTTTTATCTAGGTAACTAAATGTATTGTCTCTTTGAAGAAATAAATCTTTAATAAATAATTAGTAAGGATTTAAGATGGGAATAAAAGTAAATTTACTGTATTAGATTTTGTTTGTGGAGCAATAAAGGTTACTTTACGCTATAAAAGAATACGCTAAATAATAACACAAATAAATGACTTACGCGTTAATGATGTCCGAAAATGTTGAATTTAGATCTCATTATCTTATTTAGGTCTAAATTAGTCTAAATGTTTTAACGTAGATAAAGCTTGTATACTAAAATTCGCTAGCTTTCATAATAAGTTGACTTTCCACTCGTGAAATTGGATGTTGATTTTAACATGTCAGCAACAAATTTACAGTTTGCATAGATATTTATAACCAATAATATAATATAATCATTGTGTAAATCATGTTAATTATTTGCCTTCGACCGAATAATGTCCTGTCCATACATATTCAAAGTATCTATTTTGTTTTATGTAATAGATGGGTATCAGTGAAATACGAGTATATCGTGCATTGCAAACATATTCGCCCATTTTTGCGCTGTAAAAAGCAGATAGGTGAAACATCGGGCCTATAAGTCATTTGTATCGCGGCATAAAGTAGCGGGAAAACATCGATGATTTACGTTTGTGGTCGCGCGACACTCGTGGTCTATATAATGGATTCACAGCACGTAACGACGGTTGTCGACAAACCACTGGTCCATTGCTGGGAACGGTCCTCTTAGTATCACACGGGTTTATACCACAATCTACCACGCTGAACAATTTCGTTTCAGTATGGATTCATAGCACGTAAAGACGGTTGTCGACAAACCACTCATCTATTGCTGGGAACGGTCCTCTTAGTATCAGACAGCTTCATATCACGATCTACCACGCTCAACAATTGCGGGTTACTGGACATTACATATTTGAAAATCTTATAGCAATCAGGCGGGTCACATACTTTTCTTTTTTTATCTCTATATTGCATAGACCTACGAGGGCACTTTCAAATTGTCAGTTATAATATTTTTTCTTACACACGGACACGGAACACGACCTCAACTGAGAAGATCCGCCAAGAAACTCAGCGGGTTTGTCTTTTTTCTTTTTCGTGGTTTTGTTCTTTGTACGTTTTTAACCATATATTATTGTTTATTAAATGGACAATAGAGCTAGCTCCAGTATCTTGCCTTACATTTGACTACTATCGGGGCGTATGTTTTCCTTAATTGCCTTAACGGATTAATTGAAAATTGTATGTTTTATTTAACTTAATATTTATAAAATATAACTGCCTGGATCTATTTAGTATTAACTAGCATCAGCGTACGAGGTTAAAGCTTGTCATCAATTAATAAGTGAATGGCAAATATTACGGCGAGCGAACAAATTTGTTACTGATTTATTAACGGCTAATGTGTGACGTTTAACGACCCTGGTAGTTTTTTTTTCTACACATAACATTGCATGGAAGATTATTGGACATGCTATGACCGTTAGATTACCGATCTAAAGCCCTTATTTGAAACGGTTGTGAAATAACAAATGAATAGAAATGAGGTTCTAAAACTGATCTTTCTTTGTACGTACCCCTGCGCTCTGCCACTGTTTCAGTATTCAATGCACAACCTACGAACCTACGTACAACCAGCATTCGTTATCCACCCCACCTCAATAATTACGTAGAACTCCAAAAATTTACATACGCAATAGAAATTGGCAACTTCCGTATTCCTCTTTGAAATTGCTATTTTAGGCAATAAGCTTGGAAGTCTGATAATTTCGTATTGTCGAGACATAATTTGTTATTGCCCTTCTTCGCATTCACGAGTTTCGTTTTACGTTCATTTTACATCAAATAGAGTTTGAAGTTGTGTATACTGTTTAATATTCACACACCGAAACACCTTAATCATTGATGTTATAAGAAAAGGTAGCTACTTCAGTAAGCGTAGAATTCCCAAAAATCTGTCTGTGAACCCATTTATATCGGAATCTGATAAATCATCCTCGTCTGCTCCGCTCCGCCTTACATTACGAGTAATGTTATTAAAATATCTAGAACAGCTGAAAGCATGAATAGGATTATTCTTTACAAATCCCCATACGGAATTACAAATTCTCATTTGTCTACGTCGAGAGCTCTTCATGCAGACATCCGTTTTGGCAACAGACCGTATATAACTTAATATAAACACATTGTGCTTAAAGGATGTTCGTTCCAAATCCGGGGCAAAATAGTGTGCCGATTACCTACTCTCCAGCAATATTTTGTCGATGTCACTGAAGTGATTCGCATTTTGCAGTCGCTTTGCGTTCCAGTGTGGCAGTTAAAGGAGTTTCGACACATATTCCAATACATTGTCATGTTTAACGTCAGCTTAGGAATCATGTAAACTTGAATTCACTTTAGTATTTTTTAATGTACATTTTTGGATATACTAGGCTATTCCTTCCTTTTAGTATTGAATGCTTTTACATAATACATTATTAGTATAGTATAACATATTAGTGAAATATATGAGAAAGTGTAAACCGAAATAATAAAAATAAAGTTCAAAGTAAAGGTTCTTAATTCTTACGAATGTTTAAATATTCAATGTAAAATCATTTGGGATATTTTCAGTGTAATGTTATTATGAATGTTGCGACCGCCGAGGTAACTCGTTTACATAATCTTTAGAAAATACCATAATAAGTAAATGGTCATCCAGACTGCGAAATCGTAAGGTCCTAATCCGAAGGTCTGCAATAATTCCAAGTCGTTAAAATAAAATTACATTTAAATATTCGCATGCATAAGGATATAACAAAGCAGTTTATCATTCGAAAAGTGCCACTTAAAATACTATTTTTCCGTTTATCCATGCGCTCGTCTCAAATAAATCCTAGCACAAAGAAAGAACGAAAATATTCACTCTAATATACGTATTTGTTGAAGCAAGTAAGTACATTTCAACCGAGTCCATTGTCGCCCCACACTTGCTCCACTCGGGCTGTTTGGAGCTCACGGCCTTCTCGCATAATTACACGAATGCATTGTGTGGCACCATGTGCACCGCTTATGCTCGTAATTTCCGAGAAAGTACAGGAATTACTTCGCTTTCGGTTCGATAATTTGGTTCGGTAAATGCTCGATCTACTTGTTGTTTGTTTTCTATTTTACCGTTAAGCGATATAATTACAAACTTATCCGGAAAAAAATATACACGACGAATAGATAACCTCTTTCCTTTAGGAAGTCGGTTAAAAAATGTGGTCTTAGTGTTTTGAGCATTTACGAGCGATCAAAAATGACAATAAGGCATTTAAGAATAAACATATTTCATATAATTATAACATACGGTATATAGGTATATAGGTACAATACGGTATATAGGTACAAGATTACAATTACGTAAAATATAAAAAATAACCTTTAAAATTTTCAATGACTGAATTTCCAATGAGAAAATTCGCGTTACAATGAGTTTCATATTGTTTAAATTTCTTGGTACATGTAAGAAATTCTTGTACAACATAGAAAATATCCTACGTCATAAAATTCTACAATATTAATCATACAATCGCAAAGACAGCTTGCATATGTGTGACTGGATTCCAAGAAAAACAAAGCGGCGGTTCGATCAAACACAAATTGTTCAAAGGACATCCGGAGAGTGGATTGAAAAGTTAACCATATTAGTTATCTAATTTGTATGAATGTGATCACTAGAGCGTTATAGCACACTTGTGAAATGCGGTCAGTTCGTAGCCTCTGAGCGTTCTCGCTTTGTGCCTTCTTTACATTACTAAGTTACTAATTTCACTTACAAGTAAGTCTTTATAAACCTATTACTGCACTGCATCAGAAGGAGGCTAATATTTTTCGAGCGTATTTATGTATGTTTTTTTCTATGTCTATTTCTTTGGTACGCGCTACAGCCCTTACAGCTTGACAACGGATTGTGACGTATGGCATATCATTAGAGTCATCTTAGTTTTGAAAGTGACATAGGCTATATATTTTTAAAAATGGCACCCTCAATTTGGGGGAATGGTGGGAGCGACGATTTTATTTATTATTACGTCAATATGGGTATCAAATGAAAGTTTGTAAATAGACCGTTCTAAAAATATATACATTGTACAACAATATTACCACTTAAGTGAGTACCTAGCGCTATTTTAATTTAAATAAGCGCTTACGGTCAAGTCATATGAATAACTACGGCTAGTAATCATTAACAGTTAGAATATATTTGCTCCTTCATTTCATACCTGTTTTAACGTATTAGTGAAACGAACTTCGTGTCACCAACAGCTCCTTATTGAAGTTAAACGATTGCCCTTTACAATATTTTCACTAAGTCATAACCACTAATAGCAAGTACTAACCTCGTACAAAGTAAGCATTACATACAAATGCATTGTACGCCAGTATATGACCCGTTTATTTCGTAATTTGTGAAAGTAGAAGAACCTGAAAACGGAGGAATAAAGCTTTTATCCAAAATTGGTCACATGAATACGGGCCCCTTGTAAATACACGTCATATTTCGTTCGCTAATGAGTTTCGTATTGACATGTAAATTAAGTTTTTGTTCGTAAAGGCGAAATTACCGGGATGTTATATGATTAATAACATACGGTTAATAACTGAATCTCTACGGAATTCGTATCTATAAACTAGTAAATCATTGCAATTTACGAACAGAATTCACGCGAATACATGTTATTGCATAAATATGAAATGTATTTCGGCTATGTAAGTATTATCCGTGTTTGTAATGCAAGCCGTAGTGGAGTCGGAATACGGAATACTTAGATCTAGTGGTACGAGTGAAGAATGTCGCCCTATTCACCTAGTTGGCGAACTATGTTAGCGGTAGCTACACCAAGTCACGAGATGTGGTTCTTAACTAAAAGCTGTTAGTTATACTGTCACGTGTTTGCTGTTCAGGACTTAGTTCCATAAACTACAGCAGCGAAATATCGGCGACGATACAACACCTGTACTAACTAGTTGAACTCAAATTATTAATTTGATATTCATAAATTAAATTTATCTACTTTTATCAATACATAAGAATTACGTGTTTACATAAGCAAATGCATGTATTTTGTATGTGTGTGTACGTTTGTCAATACGTATCTCTTATACCTTTTTATTTTTGTTGTATTGATTTTCATTTAATATCATTATTAATATCAAATGATGATAATCGAAGGAAGAGAAGTTTCTCTCATATTGGCACTTTTATTCACGGTATTACAATTAATTTAAATGGAATAAAGTGAATCACAATGAGTGAATTTTAAAGGATTCCAATATAAAATCTTTAAGCTTGTTGACAACTCAAATCATGCTACTGTTGAGTTAAGGAAAGCCTGGAGAATACTCCACCACGCTGCTTCATAGCAGATTGGGGAAGAAAGATATCCACACAAGGAGCTTATGTTATACAAAAATGTGTTTTAGTCTTTTTTGTGATATTACGAGGTTTATATTTTTCTACATTTATTACAGTTCTGTATAATTATAATTAAACCTTTATAAAACTACTCCAGTTGAAAATAAAAACTTAAATCGAAATTCTGTTTATACGATACTTTGGACTAAAGTGATGAAATTCGAAGTGTTTACTTCGTTGCCGAAAATCTAGGTCATATTTAGATAATGCCGTTCAAATTCAATAAGAGCGTCAGTTTGACGCTTGACTTTAAAAGCTTGCTGTGTTTGCATTTTCAAATAATCTTTGCCTTCTCTAAATAATATCTAAATATTCTCTTCAACCCATATTGCCCCACATCTGGGCATAGGTCTTTTCTTCACGATGAGAGTCTTAGGCCAAAGTCCACCGCGCTGGCCAATTGCGAATTGGCCAGCGCGGTGGACCTTGCACACCTTGCACACCTTTGAGAACCCTTATTTTCTTTGTGTAATCTCAAGTGTGCAGGTTTCCGAAATATCATCACAGAATAATTTCTAATACGCATATCAGTTAAAAAATCAGTAGTGCGTGCCTGGAATTCAAACCTCGGAGCCTCAATCGAGATTCTGCGTTTCAACAATAACGCTATCACTGCTCTCAAAATGTCAAATATTTTGCCATGATTTTGATATATCACGCTAATCATATACAGGAATGTGTGATCGTATACCTGTCATAGAATTCAGCAAGCGAAATTATTGCATCCGCCCTAAAGTTCCGACCGCAATCGTAATTTCGCCAAAATGGCATTATTTCATAGCGACAGGGGCCATGACGCTGTTTCCGAATGTTTGCGGTGAAACCCCATCGATTTGGGGTTCGTTGGCGGAACAACCGTGTACGGTTATGGTATGTTGTAATTGTCAAATTTTTGACTGAAGCAATAAAGTTTTATGAGGTATGGCGTATTTATGTTACATTTTTTTTTATTTAGGTTGTTTTTTTAATAAACGATGAAATTACTTATGTTATGTAGCAATCGTGCAAGCTGTGGTATATGGCCACTGCCGACCATAAACATCTGTAAACTACACTAGATAAAACTTGAGGTCGATAACAGTGCGTTGCTACTTCTTATTTCATATGAGCCGACCATCTTAGTTGGCTTATATGAAATGAGTGTTTGACTAGGTATGTGACATTTATGATTTAAATAAACATAAATCGTATTATTTTTTAGAAAAAGTCTAGGGAATCGATTTGTATGGGGCGTTTTCCATTTGTATGGGGACAAGTTTTCTATATTCAACCTGATCGTCTAAACTGCTGGTTGATCATAGCTTTATCTTCTGAGGCAGCGTAATCTGCTAATAATTACGTGATCGGACGAGGAATTACTACATATTACATAGATTAACCGGTAATTGCATTGTAAGGCATTGCTTCACTAACGCATATTGGAATTAACCGCGTTAGTGGCTACACAAAGTTGGTACAACAACTCGTGCTTTTAGGGCGACCGCCATTTTCCTCGTGCCTAGCCTGGAGTATATATATTTTTAAAATGAATTGATTATCAACTTATTATGTTTATACTTTGTTGTTTAAGAGCAGTGATAGCCTAATGGTTGTAACTCGGCCTCTCAATCGAGGATCCGGGGTTCGAATCCCAGGCACGCACCACTG
>DWNE01009270.1:0-11003 GCA_018249875.1 Cecropterus toxeus | reverse complement strand
TCGAGTAGGACTCGAGTGAGGTATCAGAATTGTTCGAGTGACTCGAGTCACGAAATCCTACTCGAGTCGCATCACTAGTCTAAACGCACTAGTTAGCGAAGGTACTAAGTATGTTTAGTTACCTGGTAACATATTAGAGCCATCCGTCCATCATGCGACCAGGAGAAGTGTGTGACAGGCGTGCTGCGGTCGTTTATAAGCTCTATGCTCCAGCGACCTTCGTACTTGATCCACACAAAGATGACGCCGGAACTGTCGCATGAGGCTAGCTTCTGGTACGGCTCGTTCCATTTCACTAGGATTACCTAAACCAGAAGATGACAAATTATAAAATTCAAGTCAAAGTAATACAATATTTTTTTTTGCTCTTTAAAAATATAATTGTTTAATCTGTATGTTAATCTTCAAGAAAAGTGTTTACTTGATTAATCGACATTTGTTCATAGGTTTTGTAAATAATTTACTTGACATTGCTTGCTAAGGTTACTCAATCATTAAACTAAACAACAGTAAATGTTACTGAAAGGAAATGATTTGTAAAGAATTATTATCACCTTGCGTAACGTACAATTAAAAAAGAAAGAACTAAAAACAGTTTAATTAAAACACAACGTTGTGCTCGAAACAATAAACTGAAATTAACGTGCCATGCCAACAATCATAGGCATCATTACGTTAGCCTGAAAAAAATGTTTTGTTTCGCTTTCACAAGAAAATAAATATTACATACATTCGCAATTCCTTTTCACCTTTTCGAGCCCACTTCGCTACAAAATGTAGCTATAGACACCGTCAGTTTCGTTGAAGTGCATTAAATGAAAGCGGTGCTTGGTTTTATCATGATGAAGCGGCGTGCTGTTATTCGCACTTTTAATGTTTTTAGCTTCGAGTAAATGATGTTGGCAGGTGCTAAAATAACGTAGCTTTTCTCCCAATGATAATTCACAGTAGGTACACTTTTTTACGTTGTTATTTCGTAAAATGTAGCCATTATTAGCACCGCGTGTTACCGTAACGTTTGCGAGGCGGAGGGAACACGTGTGCTTACAATTAGCGACATTTATATTATTGTGAACTTTTCTGACTTTATTTTGTTTCGTAGATTCTAAAGTAACGTAGCAGGGCAGGAAACGAGAAAAAAATGCCCTTGATTCCAGGTAACTATTGCAGTCTATAGAGACTCAGACTTGCAATCAAATTCAATCAATCGACTTTTCTATTTGCGGTTGCCGGCGAACTATTTCTATCAGCGGTATCTCGACGCAGACGGAATGAAAACTAAACAAACACAATGATAATATTGAATTCGATGATTGTCTACGAAAAATCAGTTCTCTGTTTGCCTTTAATTGTCTACCGTCGAAAAAAACACAGTACCACTTAGATTCCCCTCATAAATTTGCGTGAAATAACTAGATCCATGACAAAATATTAATTAATTAAACAATTGACGTCATTCGGATTCGATCCGATGCTCATTCTATAGCTATATGATTAAATGTATAAAGAGACCTTGTCAGTGTCACATACATCAGGTCGATGCTCGCGCAGGCTGATCCTTTTATAGTTTCACAGTTGGTCCCTAACGACGCCGATCAAGCTGCGTACACTGAATCTCGTCAGCCAGTCCTTTCAGCAGTAGTTATTCAGGTTCAGTAATTGTTGCTAAATCAAGAAACCTACTTTCGATCTATCCGTGCTGATTGTAGTTGTTTCTTAATAGCAGCTTGCAGGAGGGTGCTCGTGTGACGACCTGAACGTGGCGCCCTTCTCGACGCGCATGTTGCCCGCCGCCAGCGATTCTTCTTGGTACTAGTTATTCCTGATCAATAGTTGTTTCTAAACTAAGAAACTCACATCAAACCTGTGTCCGCGTAGATAGTAGTAGATAGTTGGTCCTTAGCAGCTATTCAAGCAAGCGGCGCGCATTTGACGACATGAACTCAACTCAGCGTGCGTTGATCTTCAACAGCCATCATTTGGTAGTTCTTAGTCCTGTACAGTAAGTACTTTTTCCTAAACCTACGTCACATCTACGTCCGCGCAAGTTGTAGTTGGTTCCCAGCCTCAGGGGTTGAGCGCTCGTACGGGTTGAGCGCTTGGGTAGATGTGAACGTGACGCCGACAAGATTGTTCATGTTGCCCGTCGCCTCTCATCCTTCGTCGTAATACCCAAACCTGTTCAGTTATTGTTGCTAAACCGTTAAACTTATGTGAGATCTGTCTCCGTGAAAATTGTAGTTGGTTCTTAATGATAGTTTGCAGGGACGTCGCTCGTGTGACGACATGGACATGGCGCCCACCCTGACGCGTAAGGTGACCGTCGACAGGCACCCCTTTGGTACTTATTCCAGCACAGTATTTTTTCCTAAACCGAGAAACCTACGTCAGATCTATGTCCGCGCAGGTTGTAGTTTGTTCGCAGCGGCAGCTCGTGCGGGCGGCGCGCGTGTGACGACGTGAACGTGACGCCCACGACGCCGCGCACGTTGCCCGTGGCCAGCCACCCCTCTTGGTAGTAGTTGTTCCTGTTCAGCTTCCATCCCTCTTCCTAGTTATGACAAAAAAAGGTTTATTAGCTTAATAAATAACAAATGCATTTACCAATTTATTTATTTAATATCTCTTTATCAAATTATAGTTACAAGTTTTGAACCAAAATATTGTACTATCTCTTTATATACCATTAAGCCTATATTAATAATCTTTATGACCCTATTATATAATATATATTAGAATCTAAAATTAATATCCCTAATGAAATCTGTAAATTAATTAGTCTTATTCTGTCTAGTCTGAAATTTTGTAAGCCGAAGTGGTAATGGTCGACCATATCCCTTGGAGGACCGTAGTCTATAGGGAAGAAAGGTTCTCGAATGGCGAAAACGTTTAGGCAAAAGAAACACAGGCCGGACTTCGACCAGATGGGGCGATGGTCTGTATTATGAACTCTCTGAAATCGGGAGGCACAAGACCAGGTTTGAGTAACGCCAATTAGGGGAGGGCTATATCCTCAAAAGGCTGATGAAAGGATGATAAATATTGTCAGGTTTTAAAATGCTATTAACACAAATAGAAATACAGACAGGTTTAGCAGGTGCGCAAGAGTTGTCAAAATAATTGTAGGCATAAATACAAAGTAATTTTCATCCTATTAGTTAAATTTTATGACACGCAATGTAGGTCAGGATACAATTTCACTAAACATTTAATCTTGTTACAAAGCGGAGAAGTAGAACATTCCGATAATTTCCTCCAGTGTCATAGAACTGAAATATTATCACGCTACGGCCTTAAGGAAATGGGCAGTAAGCCAAGTTAAACAAAAAAAGAATAATTCCGGGAAAGAAATGCGTGGAGACTGCTTCACAGAATGAAAGTAAGTACAAAGAGAAAGGCAAGTGATGAATGTTGGAATGCTTCGAAGCTTTTCTAGCAGACTCCTTTAGCTACTTGTACGCCGTTCAGTATTGTCCGACTTTTGTAATGTTCCATGAATATCTACGATGTAGTTCTTACGATGTATTTCCTGTATGAAAACGCTTCGCCCAAGGAAATGACACTATTTAATAGGTACATATTTGATTTCATATAGATATGGGATCCATATATGGGATCACCAATGTTTCTGGTTTATTATTCCGTACTGTAGTTAACAATAATATTTTAAATATTAATCAGGTTTCAATAAGATAATTAGTTTTATATAACAGTCAAACATCACTCGTATAAATTGCCTAGAATAATATAAGTAGTTCTCACAATAAACGTCGGTACTTACTAGTTTTACATTATTCATATGCATTTAAACATACGAAGCCTTTTAAATAGAGCAAAGAGCAATATATTGTTTAGAGTGCTCAGAATAAATAATAGATCACGATAGAATAGATACAATAGTTCATACGCATTTTAATAAGCGAAACCTTTTAAACTACAGATCTTTTTGTAAAGTGACTTGTGATATTTAAATAGCACAAACGAGGGTCCGACGGCGACGGGTCAAGTGTTTGTACGCAGAGTAAACAAACCTTTTCGGGACTTTGGGTGTCGTCAACAAAGACTGAAATGTCTTTGTTGTTACCCTTGCGAAATAATCATTTAAATGTGACTCCTACATTCGTTTGTATAGATGAAGACGTAGTCTATTTGCTTATTTTAGGTAATTATAGTGTAATAGTGACGTCATTAGATCTTTGTTAGTTTTTTCATCGATTTTGGACAGTAGGTATCATTCGTTGCTTTGCGGATCCATATTTTCATACAGAAATCCATAAAACCATAAAAGTATTTTTTTACCGAGGTACAGAAAAATAAGTTTCGATTGCCAACGCAAACTTTTAATTAGGAAACACGAAGCGTTGTATTCACTAATTAGTATGTCATTTTAAATTAATTAGAGATTGAATTAAAAATATACGTTTTTAATTTTTGTAATTGAAGGGATAGGCAACGGATCTTTTTACACTTAAAAAATGATTGGATGTGTACAAAATCGAACGTTTTTCACGAATTGACGACTGAATATTAATAGAAGCGAGTTCAATTAGTGGACTGGTAATGAAACATGTCCTGTCATGAATCGAGGGCGGTAGACCGGAGATCAAAGGCGCAATTGGCAATTAGGCAGACATTACGCGATCAACTTTGCCGCTTCATTATTTCGATCCTAAACTGACTTATTAGTCACGAATTAGAAGACCTAGATCTACTTAGAGTTTCCTTAACTTACAAAACAGTAGTCTGCTATACAACGTGTATTAACGTTATTATACCTACTGTGAACCTAACGTTATTTTAAAGCTAGTGGGTAGGCACCAGCTATACCTGCCAAAATAATGTATCGAAAAAAATGTTTTTGTCTGCCCTGACACGATGTCTCTAGATGTAAATATGTCATGGAGTTCTTCAAGAAAGATGTAAAAGGAACTCTCCTTCACAGTCAGTGATGCATTGGTGACTCCTGTGGTGTTGCAAATGTCCATAGCCGACGGCGACTACTTTCTGTCAGGTAGCCCGTTTGCCTTATCGTTAGGCACAGATATAAAGAAGTCAAAAATGTCCTCATGCGCGTATTCCTACTACGGATCTAAATGAACATTATTTAATTGTAGAGACACCATCGTCGTATCTGTTTCTATTTTTCTACTATAACTGTGTTTGTGTGTATTCTGTTGCTTTCATGTTTTGAAATGTGTCCCATAAAGTGTCCCAAGATCGATATAAGAGATAACAACGCTCGTGATCTGCTACTGAAAATTTTACTTTTCAATTTGTTTTTGTTAGTTAATGCCCATGAGCCGCTTACTCACTTAGTATGAAGTACAAAGATGCCACAAAGGTGGTTTTGCGGAATACAGAATATTCAGCTTCTAATAAGTATAGGTTTTACGCTACCATTCACACCATCCACGCGGAAACGTAAACTATTTAAGCCCACTTGTTAGGGGGGTACAAAAAGATAATCCTACATACTTCGGAAGTTAAATTCTTGACGAAAAGAAATGTTTCTTAGCATTATCGCGGAAATAGGCCACCTTCTCGTTAAGGTAGTACTTACTCGCACGATGTTAAGACGATACACTCGCTTTTGAAATGCTTACCGCGGTAACATACTCAGAAGCCTACTAGGAAACCTTGCTTCTTAGATTTAAGTGCTTTTTAGCGCAGATACTTAAGTACGACTGAATAGGTACACGTAAAATCTTAGCCTTGAAACGTGGCACTAAAAATACAGCGTAATATATGAAGTTTAAAAATAAATATATAAAGACTAAAGGACTTCATAAATCTTAAGCAAAAGTTTAAAGCATAAGGATGCTAGCTTTAAAATATTCGTTAAAATTTAAATTTCATTCGACTTAAACAGTTGCATGCATTGGATCGGAACAAGTATTGGATTGGAACTAAAAGTTTGAATTACTACAGGGACATCTATTAGATTCTCATTAAAAATTGATATCTACTTGGAAAGTTTTTAATATGACAACAAGAATGATGGATGGGATAATGGATAGGAGCGAAGTAAGAAAATATACAATTTTCCTCTAATTTTTCTCTAATTTTTCTTTAGGTACATTATTTGTTCTAATTCCATTGTATAATAATTATGTTATAGTTGTTTCTTTTCATCAACAGAACGGCATAACATTGTCAAAAACATTAAAACAAAAACACGACAGCTTTAAACGTTTTTTTTTTATCATAATTATAACTTTTTTATCACAATGATAATATAATTTACATGAGTTTTTGTCAAAATAATTAAGTAAAAGTCTTACAGTATATTTTATATTTCCTAGCTTTAATTTGATACCCATATTGTCGTGATAGTAAAAAGTCGTCCCGATGCCCCTCTTTTTCCCTATTTGCAGGCGCCTTTTTTAGCAATCATATAGCCTATGTCACTGTCCAAATAGACACGATTATAATGATATCATACGTCTGAAGCTGAAGCGTGTTTTAAACAAATGGACATACATACAAACAAACAAACATACACACATACGTTCGAAAAACATTACCATTCTTCTGACGCAACCGGGTAAATGGTATCTCTGACTACGGATTTGTACCACAAATATTACTTCTGGCTACTTAAATATTAAGTCTGGCAGATTCTAAATAACAAATTGTCTGCGACTAGTAATTAATAGACGCGTAATGGACCATGTCCTGTCTAGGAGGGAACGCGGCAGACCGGAGATCGAAGGTGCAATTGGCAATTAGGTTGATATTACGCGATCCGCATTCATTTTGACGACTGTTGCTGGACAATTTACATGTTACAGGACACTTTTAATTGACTTTGGTCGCATCGAAGCTACAATGAGAATAATTCATTAATTTTATCCAAAAAAACCTTGTAGGAAAGGAAATCTTTTAGAATATTTTATGAGTGGAAGACGATGCACAAAGATGGAAATCTTTGAGATATGTTTCTTTAAGTTTAAGAAAGAAGTTAATTGATTAATGGATTATTTTATTAAGCTATTTTCATACTTTGATGTAAAAATAAATTATAGTTATATTCTAAATAATAGTGCCGATGTACATCATTTATTATTATGTCCAATATTTATTAATTTCCTGATTAACGTAAACTTTGCATGCAAGAGATGCGTGCTGCTTTCAAGGCAAGTTAGTTTTGTGGTAGTTGGCAGCTTGGCACATACTATGCAAGCATGCAACTTGAACATTACAATGTTAATAAATCAATTATAGATACGAGTAGAGCGTAGTAGTAGTAGTGTAGTGTCCAATTGCAGCTAGTATATAGCTCAAACAATTTAATATTTTCATAGGGGATCCTGGGTTCGTCTATTTGTTCTTCTTCCTTATCGTTTCTTCATCTCTGAAGGTCGTGACCATGAAAGTCCCTCGTGCTTCATTAGATTATCCGCTTCCATCTCGTTCGGTTTTCGGCGTCATTCACGGCAGTTGTTATGGGCAGACCAGTAAAAGATGTTATTTGGTCACACGAGCGGCTCGGTGATCTGCCGCGGGGTCTCTTTCCTTCAACCTGGCCCACCACAAGCAATTTATCGAGATTATCGGTTTCTCGACGGGCAATGTGACCAAAATAGCCAAGGATTCTACGGTAACATGTCGTTGAGAGTCTTAATTTAATATTTAACTGCTCCAATATACACTATTTGTTACCAGACTTAAAATCAATAGGTTTCAGTTGGTATTGTAAAGTACCTAGATAAAAAAATAAAACTTCAAATCACGGTCATGTGGGTAATAAAGACCTAGTATACTTTTTATACAAAATTTGTGCTAGTAAATTCAAAATTATATTTTACTCGAGCAGAAGTTCGCTACTTCCATCTTTATTAAATATTTATTTAAAGGAGAGTCCGTTACCGGCTAACATTTTAAATAGCGTTGAAGTAAAATTATCCCTTCGAACGAAAAAAGATATCTTTGTTAATTTATAAAAGAGTGAAATCTTTACAAATCCGTTGCTTTGTTAAGATTTTTCTGGCTTCAATTTAGTTAAATGTAGTCATTGTTAATACAACCAGATCTTCTATATTGTTTCAATATCTAAATTAAATTTATCGTTTCATTAATAACAATATAAAAAAAACTTAATAGACAATATGCTAAATTTCAAATAATCATTAAAAGTAAAGGCGTACTTTTAAATTTTCTTATTTACTATTAGGTATATAGCGAAAGCTTGTAAGAATGTATAAGTGTTAGTTACCTACTTTCACGCTTAAACGTCTAGTTGGATATCACTAAAATTTGGATCCCAGATACTTTATGACCTACAGCAAAGGTTACCAAGCAATTTTTTCTTGTAGACCCCTTTTTTTCGCTTCGGTGGACCCCCTCCTTGCTACATTTATATCACATTCCCATATTTTCAATTTTTATTACCGCCTATGTAGACCCCGATTGAATCTCCCATGGACCCCAGGAACCAGAACCACTTAGGGAATCATTGACCTAGAGTAAAACAGGATAAATCTTTAGCACGGTAAACGTAACCGAAGCTGGCAGAGACATAGGAATAAGCTAGTAAACTAGTAAACTGTAGTAAACTAGTAACATTGTAAAACAAAAAACCCAACCCGACTGCTTAAAACTATTATTACGTTCATAATTATATATTTTATTTAACGCTTTGCAAGTTTCCGTCAAAATACTGAAGTAAAAGTATTATAATATATACATTTTCAGAAAGGATACTCATATTGGTGTGATGATAACTAAGCTCATCCCTTCTCCCCTTTTTTCTCTCTATTTGCAGACGCAATTTTTTTAAATATATAGCCTATTTCACTTTCCAAACCGAGACGATTCTAATAATGTGTCATACGTCACAATCCGTCAAGCCGTTTGGGCTGTAGCGCGTGCTGAAAAAATGGACCTACATACATATATTACATATATATACGCTCAAAAAACATTATCTTCCTGACACAGTCGGGTGAATATGTGTTATAGAATTATCACAAATTAGGAATCGTTAGATAATAATCTTTCGTGTAATATCATAATTACGAACACACGATATTTGTTTGCTCAAGTGGGTAGTATTTACATATGGCCTAGAAGGTAGATATGTAAACGAGCGCCGCGATAAGTAATCGCCCTTTAGGCGAAATATGGAGAGCACACACGCGTTGTAAGTTCATAAATCATGTTATTAGTAAAACATATTTGGGTTAGCTACGTACGTAATATTGAATCACATGATAATAAGTCGGTTGACGCGTTTAGACCCGTTGCTTCGCCCGCGTATGGAACCCTATATAGTTGTAAGAAAGGCCCGTTCAAACTACTATTAAAACATTGTGCGAATGAACAGATTACGAGAAAACAGTTATTTTGTAGTTCACGAAGATTCTGATTCGTTTGCCATTCCAACGAATCAGAATTAACGCAAACCATAAAAAAAATGGTAAATTACTACATAAAATTTGTAATAGTTCACTCCGAAGAGATAACACATTGACGACGCGCGTGGCGGAGCGGTCACCATACCGGTCTGACATACAGTGTTCCGGGTTCGTTCTCCGACCAGACAGAAATGTGAATGATGAGTTTAGATTTCTGTTCTGGGTCTGGGTGTTTGTGTATACTCGTTTCTGTGTCCGTGGCACCCACGAAACAGGAGAAAATCCTACTGAGGGGCTATGAGTATAGAAAGCATTTTTTTAACACATTGTGGTAATTTAAATTGTTCTCGTATTGTCTCTAGAGTTATCTGGAGGCCTCGAAACATTCGTGGTTATGCAAGCGTCAGCGTTTAGCGAATTCCAGCAAAGGACAATGCCAACTTGTGAATGGCTCTCTGCCTATTATTTTGAATTTTAGTTTTTTGAGTTTAGGGTATTCTTTTAATTCTTATAATATTAATAATAAAATAATTTCAAAGTCCAGGAAATTTAAGGTTCTTGAAGGCCTGAAAATTGTATTTATCTGCTACATCGTTACGTTTACTTTTTAAAAATACAAAAAAGTGGAGAATATAATTATTATTAATGATTTAATATTACTGTTAAATTATTTACACATTATATTTTAAAATAATTGTCCATAAATATTTGTTTATATTTATTGCATAATTGCTTTTGTAACCAAACGATCATCAAGAATTTATTTTATAGTTTTAAATGCTTCTTCCAAGTTATACATAAAGTTAAAGATACGGTAATTTATGATACATTGATTTTAGATTATCATTAGACTATTGTACTTCGACAACTAGGCATACCACCCATGTTCTTTCGCTATAATTTTATTTGTAACGCTCATGCTTGCGTCACCAAGCCCATAACCACAATCGTTTTTTTTAAGTTGAAATAAGTAAAAAGTCGTACTTAATATGTAACGGATAAAAGGTGTCAGCAAAACTGTTAACTCTAATAAAAGCTCGCCAGGATCGTAAAGTAAAGGACCCATAAAAATATACCCGATTTAAAAGTAAACAAGGACATCACACCCCCTAGTGCCTTATTTACATAGTATAAGTCAATTTAACTTACAAACTAATTTCGGTTCGGTATAAATCCTGTTTATCTAAATAGGCGAACATGTATTTTATTCCAGATAGTTAAGCAATTAACTAAATATGGGTCAGTAATTCTTCATTTTCAAATACTGGTTTGCTACGAACGCTACGCCGCGTACTTTGGCTACGTATTAATTAAATCCAGATGAAATTGCATTAATTAGAGATTGCATTACGTTGATGAAAATGCGGTCACGTCAGCCACTACGTACTTTGGTAAGAAAAAAGTATTATGAGAATTAAAAATTATATTTTACATTACGTACGTACAAATTCCCTGAAGAGTTACATTTTACTTGTAAAATTTTAATTCCATTTTTTTAAAGGAAAAAGTCAGGTAAATTATTTATCGATAGAGGATATTTTACATTCACTTCTTCCCCAAAGAGTAGGTTAAATATTATTTGAAAAATTTAAATATCACGTTTTTTGATTATTGACAGAAACTTGTCTCATATTGATACTTGTAAGC
>DWNE01009269.1:0-11003 GCA_018249875.1 Cecropterus toxeus | reverse complement strand
AGCATAACTCGAGTTGGTTCGAGTTAAGCATAACTCGAGTTAACTCGAGTTAGTAACTCGAGTCGACCATCACTACTTGGTAGCCTTAACATACCTTTATGAACTTACTGGCAAAGAACTCTCAGCTTTGCAGGATTTTCCATTGTGTATTCCTTTATCATTATTTCATTGAATTTTAATTTTTATACCACATTATTCTATTATTCTAAAGGTGTTGAACTACCTTTAGCCTTCCATGAAATAGGCATGGTGGTTATACTTCAGCACCCGACCGTAACCATCAGATGGACAGTATCCTCATTAGCTACACTTTATATAACAAAGAAATATTCAAATGTAAAAATTCTGAAAGTATTCATAATTTATTCTGCCCTACCTGAGGCATCCATTTGTAAACCAAAATGATAAACCACTTGTAATTTGTAACCAATTTGTTAAAGTGTTTATTGTATTGAAATCTAAATCTTCTGTAATATATTATTTATTTTAATTTAATACAGTAAACCGGTAGCAAGGAAGCCTGTAGAATTGGAGACAGATCCTGTAATATTGCAAAGACGACAAAAAACCATTGACTATGGGAAAAATACTGTGGGGTATCACATCTATACACAAAAGGTTCCTATGTAAGTAATATTTTACTTGCTTATTAATAATATATGTCGGGGAAAACATCATTTCCAACGATATCGTTATAACTGATTACCAGTCTTGTGAGCGTCATAAGGGTATAATGCAAGCACATAAACACTATGATCACTGTTTCACACTATTTTTAATTCAATTTAACAATATTTCGTTAACTTAATATAATCTTTACAATAATTATGAGAATTAAGACTGAGCAGCGAGTTCAAGGCACCGATCTCTCTTTAACCACCAAATATTCCCTTTGCAACGATCCAACTCGATCCGTCGCTAGAAAATCCCAAGAAAATCCATTACATAATAAAACTGACAACATCTCTCTACCAAAGATGGCGCTTCGACCTCACTCTTGACACACGCTCTGCTCCGATTGGTCGAATAACTTTAATTTACATTAATAAGGTTTTAGGATAGCTATAGAATAATGTAAGAAATTAAATAACCCAACTTATAGCTTCCTCCGACATATATATAGATTTCAATATAAATATTGTCTACAAAGGCATAAAAGGACTACCAGTTATCAATACCGTGGATGTCTTTTTACAATCTCATTTTTTAGCCAAAGTAGTACCCAAAGTGATGGTAGCCCCCGACAGATTTTCTTATTAATTATTTAAAAGCATTATCCTACTTCTGACGCGTTCGGATTAAAATAGAGGGAAAAATCGGCGTGTAATTGTGAATTACATTGCAGAAGATTGGTCCGGCGCTTGCAGTGCCAGCGCTCGGCGACATTTGGTGAGTTTGGCGAAGACTGGCGAATTTTGGAAAAAATATTTTATCATTTGTTTTTAACTCAACGCTGACACTTCAAGCGTAGGTATATTTTGTGGTCCGCGGGTTAGGCATTAGGAAACTTGTTATCAAACGGATAAAAGCAGCGAGCAAATTATTCGGATTAAAATTACCTATCAGTTAATCTACGTCACTTATCGTTTAATTCTCATCAAATGTAGGTGAATATAGAAATTGTAACCAGTCTGAAAATAGTTAGTCTTCAGCAACATGGCAGCGTGGGGTGTTTTAGTAGTTCTACTGGCTTTGACCTGGAATTCGGTAAAATACACCATTTATTTTTTAATTATACTAAGCACAACATTCTTCAGAAATTATTAGCATGTATTCATATAATTGGGTTAGGTTAAGTTAGCCGGGCTTGTGAGGATCGTAATTCACAGGCGGCAAGCGGGGGTTTGTGCCCCGGGCGGCAAGCTGAGAGGGCGGCAAGCTCAGAGGGCGGCAAATGCGCAACTAATTATTGATCGGTACTTTGTTTGATATACGTGTAATATTTTACGGAACACTTGTTTATGGTTTTTTTTGGTCGTCAAATATTTTGAGGTTGGTTGCGAAAAGCTTTCAGATGTAATTATTATTTTTTTGGTCGCCATATGAGAAAATCGTGAATAGCTTTGTACTTAATGAAGCAAAAAATTATAATGATCACCAATTATTGGATATTTGATCGCTGAAATGATGGTAAAAATAAATTCAAGTGGGCAGGGGCGGCATTTTTAAGTTTTTGCCCCCCCCTAAAAATAACTGAGGATCCGGGGCTGGTAATTCATCAACTAAGTTAAGAACCGTTGTACAGTTAGATATGGATGATGGATAATGCTCTGCCATTATGGTTAAATTTTGGTTCGAAACATGTGCTAAGATGTCCGGTCGTTGTTAGCTGACTGCTGGTAAGTGTTGGTAAAACCTCTTTTCCCCAATCTGCTTTGATACGATGTGGTTCAGTGCGCTTCGATATCCTCCTGCCGAGCTGTAAAGTAAAGGTGAAATAGCGTAATTTCAAGATTTTTTACATAAATTTGTCATAAAACAAATAAAAGGTCGAGAACAGCTTTGGATAGGTCTAAGGAAGCCATGCAGGTTTTTTGAGTTGTCAGTTAGGTTTAAACGTGTGTAAAGTCTACTAATCGATACATAGCATAGAGTGCAATAGCATACCAATACTAGGTGGTAGAACGGGGACAAGACTGACGTCTTAAATGCTTTTTAAAACCGCAGCAACCGCATTGGTTGAAAATTTGTTGCTGGCAGAAGATAAGTTTCTAAAACATTTTTTAACAGATTGTCAAATGGGCTATCATAGGTAATTGCAGCGAAAAATACTATATTTTGAAAAATAATTAAACACAAGTAGTATAACTTAGATATGTTGAAATTGTAATCTTTACATTTAATTCCTCTTTAAGTGGACTTTACGCTTACCATCGATAGATGACGCTAGAGAACTATCAGGTACAGCGTCTTAGAAACGTATTGACAGCTTTTTTTAGTTTACCCCTTAACCCCTTATAAATACTACAACTAATTAACAAGAAAAGTGTCAAATTCAATATGTCCCTAGAAAGCTATGGTAGATCACCAGCGTCATCTACAAGCAGACTAGGTACTGAAAAATCTTCGAAAACGGTTAAGCCGTTTAGGCAGATATAAAATGAAACACCAGATTTTTTTACGATATAAGTATTTTGGTTTATAAGCAAAATACACGAAGCAGTTTTTGATATTAGTTTTGAACCTTATGTGGTTTGAGTTTTTGATATTTGTTTTGAACCCTATCTGGTTTAATTTCCGTGGCAACAACCTTTTTTCTGTTTAAGGTGGGAAACTCTCTAAAATCACAATGCCTTGGGAGAGACATTGGGTTAAGCGAATTTTTTACCGAACTTTAAAAAAATCGCTGGCCTTCCTAGGCATTACGTAGAGGGCTACTTACATAGAGTCCTCTGAGCGCGTTACTCTGGCACTGTCCAGGAGAGCAATTATGCTCTTCCATACGCCGTCGTCCCAGGATCGCCTGCTCGATGGTTCGAACACTCACTCTTGCCGCCCGCAACCCCGGAAGCCCCCTTAAAGTCGCCTTTTACAACACGCAAGAAATACAGTAGCTATTGAGATCCCGAGACTACAGACAGGTGGCGATAGACTACTTATACGAGTCCTGTGCCTTCTAAATTCAACGGTTTCTCGTTGTCTTCTTTAGGTCATCGGTCCACCTGGTCAAGGGGCGACCTGTGCTCCTTTTGCCTAAACATGGTCCCCACTCGAGGACCTTTCTTCCCCATCGAATATCGGTCCTTCGAGCGATGTGGCCGGCCCACATCGCTCGAAGGACCGATCAATGTGGGCCGGCCATCGGCTAATTTTGAAAGCTATGTCGGTAACCTTAGTTCGTTTACGGAATTCATGGTCGCTTGCTACTTCATATTGAATAAAAATATTACAGTTTTCTTATCAGAATATCACAATGGCTAAGCCCTTAAGCTACAAAACAATATAAATCATTTGATTAACAATCGGTGGATTTATTATATCTACATAATAAATATATCACAGGAAATTATGCCTTAGTTATCTATGATATAAGTAAACAGCCTATGGCTACACGTATACATAATTACAATATTATTAGTAGGTATTTTTTATCAATCCTGGGAAATTAAACTTATCTAGTTGTGCCTTGATTTTACCTGAGTTTAACAAGAAATTATTATAAAAACAATTTACAACAATTTATTTAACGATATTGAGGAGTTTTCAAGAAATGGACATAACATACATGCGCTCGAAAAATCATGACAGCATGGCATCTGTGATTGACTTCAGATAGAATCTCAGTTCTATATTTGCCAGGTGGTAGAACCAAAGAATTTCGTCCAGGGAAGTACCACCGCCACGCCTATTTCTAGCGCGCAGCAGTTCTTGCGTTTCGGTGGAAGGGTGTGGTTGCCGGCTCACTTTTATATGAAATCGCATCTGTGAAAGACTTCATATAGAACCCCTGTTCTATATGAAGTTGGTTACAAATGTCCGTGGGCGGCAGTAACCACTTACCATCAGGTGGGCTGCTTGCTCGTTTGCTACTTCATATTTAAGAAAAAAAAGTCGCTTACAGACATGGGCGTAGTTACCGCCATATCTGCCGTACGGGGCCCCCACGTGCATAAGCAAACATTAATAAAAACTTTCCAAATTTTGACGGATAGATAATTATGATGAATAAATATTTCTTTTAATTTTATGCAAACATTTTTTTCTTTTGTGAGAAATCTTTAAGTCTCCTAAAGGCCCCCACGCAAATTAATTTAAGTGAAACTAATTTAAATTATTATTTTCTTCTCAGGCATTCGCGTTCCCTGGGGTAGATTACCCTGAAAATACTAGAGGTAAGTACAGCGAATATTGAGGAAATACGGTCTGATCTTTAAAGGTATAATAATAGCATAACATAACAATAGTAAATCAGGGATCGGATATCCGAAATAAAAACATCCGTAACCGTATCCATTAAAGGCAACCAGAACTTCAGATCGATAACACAACAATCAGATGGATAACATATTCGTTTATTAGTGCCTGAGTATGCTTAAGTATGCTGTGGGTTTAGACTAGTGGGTGTAGACTTTAAGAGTCCTTAAATCTTAAATGCTAATCCATACTAATTAGTAAAAATGAGATAGGTAGTGTGTGTCTGTTTGTTAAATTCATGTCAGAACCACTGGTCCGATTTACATGAAATTTTGCATGGATGTGGCTTATTTACCTGGTCCACTTCTAGGATACTTTTGATTTCGATATTTTGCACTATTTAAAGATGGCAACTGTTTTTATGTCCCGTAGCGAAGCACGGGTAGGTACTTCAAGTAGTATATGATAATACTTGCAAACGATTTTATTATCTTACAAGTAGGTACATATTATTGCAGCAACTACTTAACAAATGGGTACTCTGAATAAACCATTTGATTTGAATTTGTTTTTGAAGATACGATAAACGAAGTAAAAACAAAGTAAAGTTGTTAAACAAGATTCGCTTCGTAAGGCGAAATTTTGTTGGGATAGTTTGAATATTTGTTACAGTTTTACACAAAAACTACTAATTGAATTTAGATGAATTTTGGCACACAAACAGTTTATGACCTGGATCAACTCATAACTCATGTAGCTAGGCCACAAGAAAAAGTCAGGTAATAATAATACCACGCTTCTACAAAACATCTACACATATTATGTAGGGTTTTTTATGAGCGCCATAAACACGCACAAAAAGTAGATTATTTTTTTATTTATATTATTAAAACAGCAAACGGACATACAGTCCATCTGATGGTATGCGGTCAATGCTATCCATAAACATTTGTAAGCAACTCCACATAATTAAAGAATATTACAGATGCGTCGTCATTACTGATATAGCCAGGCTTTATAATTCTGTCGGTGTCCACATCCTTCAACGAAACGTTTAGCGCTAGAAATGTGTGGCAGTGGCCCTTTCCATACAAGCCATACTGGTTCCACCAACTTTCTAATTTCTTCATTTGGATAAATGCCTCGTAGGGAATGAGCAGCAGCGCTCTGGTTCAAAAATAACAGAAAGGATGATATTTGTGAAAATTACCGTCTTCTGAACTTCCAGTAAATACCTAGCCATGGTTAGTTGAAAGTTAATTTAAAGTTGTTTATTTTATTATCCTCAGGCAGTTCGCGCATAGTGTCAGGATGGGAGGCCACGGAAGGCCAGTTTCCGTTCCAGCTGTCTCTGCGTATGGTCAGCCCTGTCGGCCTTGTGTTCGCCTGTGGCGCCACGCTTATCCACAATGAGTGGGCTCTGACCGCAGCTCACTGCACTGCTAAGTAAGTTCCTGATATGGATTCCACGTAATCTGCATTTGCATTGAGACTTTGAGGTAAACTTCGATCAAATATGTACCCTCGATATGTACGTCCGCTTGTTGACTGAGGTTGGACGATCCTAGAACGAAATAAGAGCTTAGAGCACATTTTCGTTTTTGTTCTTGTTTCTTTTGCCGTTTTTGGTGCCGTGATCTTTAATCTAGTACATATTTGATCGACGGTGGTAAAGAAAGAATATTTATACACGGAACAGTAGGTACAGATTAGATGATAGTTGGTAACTACCATTCCTTAGTATTGTGCCGAACATTGGAGAAAGTAATAGATTCTAGCAAAATGTCGCACGAGGATAAAATTGCCTATCGTCTAATGCGCAATCTGCGTTTTGTGAGAAAAAAAGTGTTCACATTTTTTTATTTAAGTGGGACGTAATATTTTGTCCTTTCGTAGTGCGAAATCGTCATTTTATTCGTTCGACGATAGACCACGTTCTTAGTAGTCTCACGTATTTAACTTTTTTTTATCAGACTCTAGTAGCAATGGTAAGTGGTTACTGCCGCCCATGGACATCTGTAAGCAACTTCATATAGAACGGTGGTTCTGATTCTAACTAAAGTCGATCACAGAGGCTACCTTATTAGTCCTCGGGAATAGCATCCCGAGGATTAAGATGTTCATCTCATATATACTTAAAAAGTGAGAAGCGAAGAGTTAAACGGTAAGTGGATTGATAAGGGCCATTTTCCTTTCATGATGCACTCAAAAAAGTTTTGATTTTCGACTATTATTTAATGAACTTGTATACTTAAAGACGATTTTTTTCATATTACATATACGCCGTATATTATAAATGTACTGTACGTTTAAAACATTATTGCCAAGAAAGAGAGTAGGTATTAACGTTTTTTTGCATCCTGTACATGTTTTGATCCTTAAACCTTTTTCTTTGCGAAGCGTTCCAGGAATCCATTTAATTTTTACTCTCAGTGACAAACTTTTTTTAGGCTTGTATATGAGTATTTATTTTTTATTGTTAATTTGAGTGACTGATGTGCCTCTATCAAGCCACCTTGTTTAAGATCGGCCTCTTTCGTTCTTACTGTGCGATATAATGGTTGAATTTCGACTACTACTTCTCTAATTGAAGTACTCTTCCAGCCGCGTGACAATTGTCATCCGCGCCGGCAGCGTAGATCTAATACGCCCTCAGAGACTCTTTGAGACCACGGAGTACTACAACCACCCGCTGTACATCCCACAACTACCAGAAGTTCAGCCCAACGACATCGGTGTCATCAAGTTTAACCGCTTCATTGAATACACTGGTAAAAACTTCAATAATATATACAAATACATAAATATAAATACATAAAGCATTATTCAGTGACGGATTTACCAACGCTGAGTAGATTGGAGCTAAGTGCGTCAGAAGGGGCGGCAAATATAATACTATCTTGTCTTAGAATGAGCTCAGTGCCCTAGACGGGGCTGGTCTGAGGGCACCATGACCGTCGCTCCTGACACCTTTTGGGGGCAAAATTTAGATATGGTAACTTTTTTTTTCGCTGATCTATATTCCTAAAAGGGTGACGAAATGAAATGTCTTCATTTTGCATAGGGCTACGGAGGCACTTACAAATTGTCAGTTTTAAGTATTTTTTGTGTGTCAGGTTTAAATATTTTTTCTCACACTACCACCGGATCGGAACACGACCTCAACTGAGAAGATCTGGCAAGACAATCAGCGACTAATTAAATTTCGGTCATGTCTCTGTCTAAGCTAGTCTACTGGCGCAAATGTGTAAATCGACCACTGCCTTTATTGGTCAAACAAGGATACATGATGTTACTGATGTAATATTACAAAATTAAGTATAATAGTATTAATTAATACTTACTTCAAGTGTTGAAATAAATTCTTAGTAATTTCGACTTTAATCAATTTACTAATGGTATTTTCAGATCTGATTAAGCCCGTCAGACTACAGTCTTCCGTTGATAGAAACAAGAACTATGCGCAAATTACGCTCCAGGCCAGCGGCTGGGGCAACACCTGGACTGGAGGTATGGGGAACTTATGGAACGTATTTAACCACGTGATCTATTTTTGATAAGTTTGACCCCTCTCCCTTTGGTAAAAATCCGTAGAAAATAGAGGATGATTGTTAGACCCGATTTTCAATTATTTTTTGCTGTAAAAGCGCGAGATTTCTTTAAGGGGATATTGCTCCCCTCCACCTTGGAACCAAGCATATTTTGATGGCCACAATAGTCACGTGTGGGTACGTTCTCTTATTTTGTCATTTTCGGAGCAAATGCAACATTATTTCTGTCTTATAAAAGCAGTGTTATCCACTGCGTTGTTCTCGTTTGCAGACTAAATATTTTTTTTCTAAAACCAGGTCCATCACCCCAGATACTTAACTGGGTATACCTGCTCGGTGTTTCGAACTTCGAATGCTGGGTAGCATTCGGCTTTAATCCTATCATCGTGGAGTCTACTATTTGCGCCCAACACTACAACGTCACCAGCCAGTCTACTTGCCAAGTAAGTTTCTGCTTCTTTGTTTTATTATCAATCTTTTCTTTTTTGGGCACGGACCTTTCCTTAAAATAAGGTTAAGGCCAAATCCTACCATGTCGGCCTATCGGCGGGCAGTCAACTTTGAGGACTATTTTTTTCAAGATATTTTCTCACGATATTTTACTTTACCGTTGGAACAGGTGATAGACACATAATTAGAAAAAAATGGGGTGTGTGGGCTGGTGATTTACAATGTAAGAATGATAATCATACCACCAGACTCTCATGATATACTTAATAAAATCAAATGAACTAACGACTCTAGCTCCGTCATCATTCCTTCCATCCATCTATCAGCCTTATGAAGTCCACTGCTGGAGCTCGAAAGGCTGAATCATAGGCCTCCTCTAAACGAGCCATTCTAACCGGCTTTTTGTATCCAATGGTTTCGACCGGGGCCGAACCTGGTCGAACCGGTTGCCTAACTTTCACGATATCACGAAACAATATGTTGTGGCTTGTGTCAAATCAGTTGAAGCCTCTAATTTTTCACGTGATTCTAACTTAAGTGCTCCCCCAGGGTGACAGCGGTGGTCCGCTACTGACCATCGACGACGACGGCGTCGAAACCCAAGTCGGTATTTCGTCCTTCGTTTCCGGGGCTGGTTGCCACGCTGGATTCCCTGCTGGTAAGTTAAGCACACAACACATTGTTATCCTGTTTTTAGCTAATAACTAGTGTCCGACCGAAGTTTCGGTTTCAGCTTCGGCCACCTGCGGCAAAAAATACCACCTTCGGTGAAACCTTCGGATACGGCCAAAATGACACGATGTTATGGCATTGAACGAGAGAATTGAACAAACTGTAATGAATGCAGTACATGTAAGCGCACACTCGGCTCCGTCGTAGACTTGCTTCGCCATTACGTTTGAAATCCACATTACTTCGAAATGCTATGATTTTTAACAAGTTGCAAAGTTCTTGCTATCAGCTCTAGAAGGTTTTTTTTTTCATTTTCATTTTTTTAATCATATCGTTTAAATAATTTGGAACGGCTTTTCTCATGGTTTTTAAACATTCGGTTACGGTTTTGGCTTCAGCCGAAGTTTGGAACGATAGCCTTAAAATCACCTTCGGCTACAGCCAAAAATCAACCGTCTGTCGGACACTGCCAATAACATTATTGTTGAGCGATGCTGTTATGAAGGATGCCGAAAAAAAACATACTTATCCGAGTATCTGTGACCTCAGGTGAGATCTTATCTATGGCTGATTAAAGATCTCCAAAGGTTGAAGTTAATCCACCATCAGATGAACGAAATATTTATCTGTTACTTTCATATTGTATTGAAATGATAGGCTTAGAAAAGTTAAATTTCACTACATGTTGAAACCAGTTGAGTGGATATATATTGCTGCTAATTCAATCATTTATTAGGAGTAACGTGGCTCAACAGTAGACTTCCAAGAAGATTAAAGAACTCATTCGAACCTTCTCCATACCCTATCCCATGCCCAGGCTATCTAAGGGCAAACAAACAAATCCGTAGAGGTCGTGTTCCAATACGATGGTAATGGAAGATAAAATATAAGTTAATTTGTAAGGCACTCAATTACAGTATGTATGGAAATCATAAAAGTAAAACCAATGGTTGCAGGTTTTATCCGTCCCGGCTTCTACCACGATTGGTTGTATACCGTCACCGGTATTAACTTCGACTGGGATCCCAGTGTAACAACACCTGCGCCCGAGACCACGACCACAGAAGCAGCAACGAACACAACCACAGAAGCAACAACGACCACGACCACCGAAGCACCGACGAACACAACCACTGAAGCACCAACGACCACAACCACCGAAGCACCAACGAACATAACCACAGAAGCACCAACGAACACAACCACCGAAGCAACAACGACCACAACAACCGAAGCACCAACGAACACAACCACTGAAGCACCAACGACCACAACCACTGAAGCACCAACGAACATAACCACAGAAGCACCAACGAACACAACCACCGAAGCAACAACGACCACAACAACCGAAGCACCAACGAACACAACCACTGAAGCACCAACGACCACAACCACTGAAGCACCAACGAACATAACCACAGAAGCACCAACGAACACAACCACCGAAGCAACAACGACCACAACAACCGAAGC
>DWNE01009268.1:0-11003 GCA_018249875.1 Cecropterus toxeus | reverse complement strand
TCTGACGCGCAATGGGTCCCGGGTTCGATTCCCGGCCAGACAGAAATATGAATGATGAGTTTAGATTTCTGTTATGGTTCTGGGTGTTTGTTTATTCGTGTTTGTGTATCCATGGCAGCCACGACACAGGAGAAAATCCTAGTGTGGGGCTATGAGTGTAGAAGTCGTGTTTTTTTTGTTAGTTTTTCTATGTAGCGCCGAGTTCTGGACTATGATGCGGCAGTATTCTAATTCTTTCCACGTGCTCGTTTGCTACATCAAAAAGAAGCATATTCAATTTTAGTGGAATATGGCTCTCAATTCTATTCCCATTAAATAAAACCCTTGCATTGCAAGCATGCAACGCTTAACCTACATCGTTACGTATGCTAACGAGAACATTGTACATGCAAATCGTATCTTAGAATAGGAAATTTATGGACACAGTTTGTATTTTAAATTCTATTAATTAAAGTAGACCGGCGGCGTTTACGTACAAAAATATTTTTTACAATAAATATATATTTTCTATCACTCTGAAGTAGCAGACAACGAGACATGTGTAAGCAGCTTCATATAGAACAGGGGCTCTATCTGAAGTTGATCACAGATTCATTGCCTCTCCAAAGGACGAAGATGGTTGCCTCATATATAAGAGAGCCCGCAACCACACCCTTTGCAACGCAAGAACTGCTTCACGTTAGATTTATTTTTAAACATAAACTGTTTCAATAGTCATAGCCCCACAGTAGGATTTTCTCTCGTGTCGTGGGTGCCATGGACATACAAAGACGAATACACAAACACGCAGACCCAGAACAGAAAGCAAAACTCATTATTCACATTTCTCTCTGGCCGGGGATTGAACCCGGGACCCACTGCGTGTCAGACTGGTATGGTGACCGCTCCGCCACGCGGATCGTCAAAGAAAAGCGGTGGTAGGCCCCAGTCGAACTATACGCGTTCTAGCATCTTTCATTTCATTATCATATACCATTTATATCTATACTAATATTATAAAGCTTTAGAGTTTGTTTGGTTGAACGCTCCAATCTCAGGAACTACGGGTACGAATTGCGAAATTATTTTTGTGTTGAATAATAAATTTATCGAAGAAGGCTATATAAAATCAAGTTATGTTAGTTTTTGATAGATTTTTCTCTAATAAACGCGAGTGAAACTGCGTGGCACAGCTAGTCGTTCATAAAATCGAGCATTGATTTCAAGCGTAATCCAAGTACTCGACTCTGTCTGTATCAGGGGGCACCCATCTGTAGTATATTTGCGTAAAAACTCGGTCAAGTGTATTAAGTTACTTCCTACGAACCTACTCTTAAGGAAAACGGGAAATATTGTGAAAAATCTGTGAAAAATCGTATATATTCACTTGATTCCCTTGTTTAGATCTTTACACCATGCGTGATAAGGAGGGGAATGTGTTAAACGTATATGTGTATGTTTGTATGTATGTATGTCCATCTATATTTGTGCACACGCTATAGATCGGCTTGACAGATCGTGACGTATGATAATTATTCGAAATGTCTCAGTTTGGAGTGACATACGCTTTAATTTTTAAAAATGGCACTTGCAAAAATCTGCCACACTAACTACAAAACGCATTCACTGCATCGCACCGAAATAAATGCCGTCACAAGACGCCTGGCAGGTATGAAACATCGTGTTCGTACAAGTAATATCCATAAGAGACAAGATCGCGACAGGAACTAAGTATATAGCAAATGAATATAACGCCATCTACCTACGGTACAACGCACTAATTCGAACTAACGCCGCAGCCCGCTTAGTTTTGTTCTATACTTAATAGTTCCGAAAATTTATAACAGATGGCGCTAAAATAAATAAAGCCAAGCATCGTCACGCCAACAATTAGCTACGCGTATAGATGTCTCACATCAATAGGAATGACGGTGTCAGCCCATCATTATAACCATACTTTTTTTTACACTTAAACCTAACGATAAGGCATACAGGATACCTGACGGAAAGTAGTCACCGTCGTCTATGGACACTTGCCACATCAGAGGTCGCCAATGCATCGCTGGCTTTGGAGGGCTCTTTTTACACCCCTCTTGAAGAACCCTATGTCATAGCAGTGCGGAATACCTGAGGACGACGCTCATTCCACATCTTGCATGTTCAATACTATGCGATTAATGGAATTCTACTGTTTCTAGTAGAATTCCATTAATCGTATAATACCCTCTGATATATGGTTCAGGTGCGCGAAGAGCCTTGAAAAGGGATACCGTATCTGTGGTCGGCTTTAGGTACCACTCTAGTCCCTTCTGAGGTCACACGGGTCCCTCGGCGGTAGCAGACAATTATTCGGTACTATAACCCTTTCTAATTAGACTCTTGTAGAATGTTACGCCTGGAATAAAGCTTTAAGACCTACGAAGGCACTTAGCAAATTTCAGTTAAATTTTTTTTCCTACTGACACTTCTGATCGAAATATTTTTTTTTATACTACCAACGTCAACCCTTATTATTGTCTCACTGCTCAGCCTTAATAGATGGTCCGAGGTTCGAGTCCCAGGCACGTACAACAGATTTTTCTAAAATAGTATGCTTGTTATAAAATTAATTAGCGCTACTTTACGCTGAAGAGAAACATCGCGGGTAACCTACACTTTTGAGGGTACGTAAAAAAGTTTTCAAAGGTGTGTGAAGTCTACCAATTCGCACTTGGCTGGCGCGGTGGATTAAAACTCTCTCATTCTGAGAGAAGATCCATTCCCAGCTGTGGGACAGTAATGGGACTTTGATGGCATTACTCAAACATTTAAACCATTAGGTGAACTTCGTGCTCTCTTGACGCTTCTAATTCAGAATAGAAAAAATATTTTTTTACCAGTTACAAAGGTTCCAGGAGACGTGGTCTTCATACTTAAGACTACAATGCCTACTATGGTATTCATAGAAATACAACATTTCCCTAAATACTGAAAAGCTAAAACATTTCGTGTATTTTATTAAGAAATAGTTATGAAACACAAAACTAAGTACGAATTTAAAGGACCTCGTTTTATTCCAAGTTCCCTAAGTTTCAGTGATGCCAGTGGTTCTCAAAGTGTACCAATGGTCCCCTGGGCGCGGGAGGCGGAAGGGTCTTTTAAAGGTAAAACCAGAACGGGTAGACAGAGGGGTACAACCTTAACAATTATTTATAAATAAAAGCATTCATGCGTTTATTTTTTATCTGCGTCTGATGGTAAATGCTGACTGCCGCCTTTGGATATTTATAAGCAACTTCATTTATACTGGGGGTACTATCTGAAGTCGATCACAAATGCGATGCTACTCTCGAGGACTAAGATGGTCGCCTTATATATAAGTAAACCGGCAACCACACCCTTCGCAACGCAGAACTGCTTCACGCTAGAAATAGGTGTAGCGGTCGCTCCTTCCGTACCGAACTTCACTAGTTTTACCAGCTTACATAGCCAGAATATAAGAAAAACACAAATTAGGAAATACAGATCTCAATTTCATCATTTTTCTATTTAAGTTATCATTATTTGTTATGTTAAATATTTTAGCGGAAAGTAATTGGTTCTCAAAGGCTGCGTTTGATTAGGTAATTTTTATTTTATTTGGTTCAGAAACCTATAAACTATAAACATTATAAAGTTTGAGAATCTCTGAACTAGACATAAATGGGTACGACGATAGACAATCGTGGACGTGGCCTGAATATTTAGTTAGTAATATTTAGTTTGTTGTTAGTTTCTACAAAGATACCTAAATATTAGGGAAATTTAGAAAATTATAAATGTTTAAAGTTTGAAATAGTAAGAATTTTAAATGTTTTTTCGATTGATCACAGTGAATTAATTTAATGTACACGGCTCACTTACATATCAAGCGACCACCTCAGTCCGCGGGAGTAGAAACGCATCAGTGATTGACTTCTGACAGAATCCTGTTCTATATGAAGTTTGTTACAGATGCTCGGGGGCGCCACTTACCATCAGTTAGGCTGAATGTAGTTCTGTATAAAGTCTCTGCGATTATTTTTGTTTGCTCCTTTAATCTTATAAAAAAATGGAGGCTGTCATAAGGGCTGCCGACAGATGTACAAAACTTTTAAGATTACACAACATAAAAAGATTTTTAAGATTATAGAACATAAAAAAAAACTAATTAAAAAACCGGCCAACGACAAGTTAAACTCGCTGATGGAGGGTTTCGTACCATTATCTTTCAAAAAACTGAAAAAAATCTGTTTACTGTATGAGAGTCCCCCCATGAATATATATTTTATTCTGATTTTAGTGTTGTTATAGCCGAAACAGAAATACATTATCGGTAAAAATTTCAACTCTCTAGCGATCACAATTCATGAGATACAGCCTGGTGACAGACAGACTGACAGACGGCCAGACGGACCGATGGACATCGAGGTCTTAGTAGTAGGGTTCCGTTTTTACCCTTTGGGTACGGAACCCTAAATTTGTACTATGTAAACTATATTATTCTCTAACCATCACCAAACATCAACATCACACCTGCAATCATCACCTACATACCTAGTATACAATAATACATTGTATATTTGGTATGTATACACATATATACTAATGAATAATTATAACAATAAAATTATACCCCCTTTTATATTTAAGTTCTTTTCATAGGAAATTGGACCTTTCCTTAGGCTTAGATATTACGAAGAAAATTCTTTTCATATTCCAGAGTGACCCTTGAAATTTGAAAATGATCGACTGAATAAATTATTCTCTTGTCGTACAGCTAACGATAAACTATAAACGATGAAGGACGTAACAAATGTACATAAAAGTAACTGTTGTCTGCGACTTGATACGCGTAGAATATAATAGGGGTTATACAAACCCCTAAGAGGTTAATACAAATATATCCCTTAAGGGTGGAATATCAAAAATCTTTAAATTAATTTTTAAATGACAAAATACACCTATTTCACAAACATGGCGGGGCATTGCACTTAGAGAAGCGAGTATCATTTCTCTTTTATGCATTTGAAAAAGACATATGATTGTACAACCGAATTTACATAATTACACCTATTTATGCCTAAACGCGTCAATTTATCCGCTGTTTTCTTATGAAAATGATAAACGATATGCAGTTCAACTGAAATTGTACTGTCACTGATAGATATCTATGACCAATCCTGAATAGTTCGTTCTGCCCCTAAATTCATATAACACAGAAATGACAGACGGACGATGTCTTGTAATTAATAAGGTACGAAGAAAACAAAGAAAAAAAAACTACTTTCATTAGTTTCAGCGTAATAATCAGTATTAAACGTCGCTATTCTTGTTTGAAGAGTAAGCTAAAGGCGGCATGCATATCCAAGGCGTTCCAAATCAAACCTTGAAGTAATGTTAACAATTACTTGTTTTTTTTTTACAAAAAAATGTTTTACAGTTATTGTATAATAACTAATAGCAACAGATAATAATAATAATAAAATAACTTACTCTCTTTACTTTACTCGTTCACTATAAAACACACACTTTATTTTCTGCCTTAATTTATTTAAAATATCTTTTCGTTGGGGGATGATTGAAATAATGATTACTGTCCGTTCGAAACTCAATGCTGAAGAATTGTTATCCTAAATGATAAAGTTTAGTGTACACACGAAATAAAATAATATACGTTTTCTCCGCGTCTTCGGATGATGCCAAAGAATTTATTTTATGTACAAAATGCGGTGGAACTTGCGTTGACTACGATTTCATTGTTTATGCTTCTGCCGCGTCTATGTCCTTTTGAACTAATTAAAAAAAGGAGTTATCTAAAAAACATACAACAATACAACAAACTATATTATTAAAGTGAAACTTCTCTAGAATCGTTGTGATTTGAAACTCCAATTAAACCATAATGCGTTATGAAAGAAGTTGTCGGCGCTACAGCTAGATGGCGCTGTACCTTTCTGAATCACGCTAACGACTTTACTTTGCAGCTTGTATAACAGCTCAAGTGTGATGTATGTGAAATAAGTTGCAGTGATTACCCAATCGATTTAAAAAAAAACATGGCTCTTTAGACCCTTCTTAATTATTATTTATTTTCAGTTCTGCCGTGTGTGTAAATTGCATACACATACTTTTTCATTCTTGTATATTATGCTGGACATACTTATCTAGGGGTTCTAGTATAGCTCTCAAGAGTTAGGTACATTGAAGACCGAATTTACATTGAATTTCTTCCCCATTATAAATGATTCAATTGTCAAATTGTTAAAATTGTCCTCAAGGTTTTTTGACATCTTTTACCTGATTGCATCAGAAGGAGGGTAATGTTTTTCAAGCGTATTTATGTATGTTTGTTTGTGCGTATGTCCATTTCTTGGCATGCGCTTCAGCCTAAACGGCTTGACGGATTGTGACATATGACATATCATTCGTCGTTCATATCAATCATCTCAGTTTGCAGAGTAACATAGGCTATATAACCTTTATCTAAGATACAGTACGTTTTTTATTTTTTCCAAACAGAAAATAGACATAATAAACCCCCGTATGTTTTTTGTAATTGTCTTACTTAAGCCATTTGATTTAATTTGATATTCAGAAGAGTGACTTTTAATAAATATAGATAACTCGGTTGGCATGGTTACCTAAGTTAACTGATGCTAAGTTAGAGATCAGTTGTACTGTACAACTGTTATGTAGAATATTACGCGTTCGAACCAACGGCGAGTAGAATATGATGATGAATTCTATACAGTTTTGTATATTGGTGTGAAATATATGATTTGAGACTAATATTATCGCGGAATTAATACATTCTAATATGTTACGGATACTCACGATCTGCGGATTTTGACTTTATTCTTGCCAATATTTCGACTCAGATACATGGATCGTGGTCACGACGAAACTGTGGTAGCGGGGAGATACCGTTGACAAGCACTAGTGGTAGATTAACCTTACGTCTGTATTGTTATTTTTTTTTAAAAGCTTCTATTTAACTTGCATGTAAGTATGTTTGAGACAAATCTTGCAAGCTGAATCTAACCCACTTTTCAGTGTTTGATTGAGCTGAAATTTGGAACACACTTTTAGTTCTGATGACAATGCAATTATATGTAATCAATATTGTTATAATAACAAAATGGCCGCCGCAACAAAATGGCGGAATACATATTTTTATCCAGCCCACACAATATGGGTATCAAGTGAATGAGCTTAATTTGTAGTATTCGATACAGTACGGAAAAAGCTTGTTTTTAAAAATACCTTTTTATATTAATTTACTAGATTCCATATCACGACACAATATTAACTGTATTCTTACGTCACAAATTTAACATTGTTCCATTTTTTTGTGATTTACATACATAACTGGATTCCACATTTGCGCTAATTTAAAACCATCTTCTTTGATGAAGTTCTTAGGATGTTTTTTGATCTCGATTGCGCCTGACACAGTCGGATAAAACAAAATTAACTTTTTTTTACGAGCATGCAGTCCACCTGATGGTAAGTGGTTACTGCCGCCCATGGACATCTGTAAGCAACTTCATACGAGTATAGAACAGGGGTTCTATCTGAAGTCGATTACAGATGCGTTGCTACTCCCGAGTACTAAGATGGTTGCCTCATACATGTGTATGTGAGCCGGCAACCACACCCTTCCAACGCAAGAACTGCTTCACGCTAAAAATAGGTGTGGCGGTGGTACCTCCCCGGTCGAACGACATTGGTCCTACCACCGTGCAATAATTAACTCCATAATTACAAATAAACAAACACTCCGCTTGTAATAACAACTATGTTACAATTATTTTGATTAATTAATTGAAACCACAACCAATTACGCATTGGCTATGAAAGTCGAGTAGCTAATGTGCGTACAATATGGTATGTTATTTTAGACTAGGGATGTTATGGATATGAAATTTCGGATCACGATACGAATACGAATACACGAATACCTGTATCCTGTAAGAATACGAATACAGGAATACCTGTACCTGTACCTGTACCAGTTTCGCATACGGCGACGGATATAGTATTTTTACCCGACTGCTTCAGAAGGAGAGTTATATTTTTCGAGCGTATGTATGTTTGTTTGTATATATGTCCATTTCTTTGGCACGCGCTACAGCCCAAACGGCTTGACGGATTGAATATGACATACATATCATTAGAATCGGCTGAGTTTGCACAGTGACATAGCCTATATATTTTTAAAAAATATAAACGCCTGGAAATGGAGGAAACATATAAAATGGGTATCAAATGAAAGCTAGTAAATAGACAAACCTAAAAATATATGTACTATAATACTTTTTCTTGATTGTTTTGACAAAAACTCATATTAATGTATATCATTATGAGCTAAATTTACGTTTTAAGCAGTCGGATTTTTAGTTTTAATGTTTTACATGATGTTACAAATAGGCAATCCTTTGGTTTTATTACTACGATATAACTTGCTGTAACAATCAGCCAAATCAGTTATTATTATAGCTATTAAATCAATTTTAAGAGTTATTCACTAAAAAAAAAAAAAATATTTTAAAATATATCCGAAACCTTAAAATGGGATACGGATCTTCTAAAATCTCTGCTCTAGTCCAGGGGTTCCTAATTTTATTTAGGCATGGAAACTATTGTACATACTTTTTTGACGGAACCCTAACTGGCTTATTCCATATCTAAATTGTCGTGTAGTTTGAATTTTTTCTCGTTACGACTCGAAAAAAGAACAGGGGCTTAATCTGAAGTCTATCACAGATGCGTTGCTACTCCCGAGGACTGAGATGATCGTCTCATATATAAATGAGCCGGCAACCACACTCTTCCATACCGGTTATACCGGTCTAACGCGCAGTGGGTCCCGGGTATTGAACCCGGGACCCACTGCGCGTTAGACCGGTCCCGGTCCCGGCCAGACAGAAATATGAATGAGGAGTTTAGATTTCTGTTCTGGATCTGGGTGTTTGTGTATTCGTGTTTGTGTGTCCATGGCACCCACAACACAGGAGAAAATCCTAGTGTGGGGCTATGAGTGTAGAAAGCGTGTGCGTGTGAAACGCAAGAACTGCACGCTAGAAATAGGTGTGGCGGTGGTACCTCCCCGGTCGAACTACACTGGTTCTACCACCTTGATTGATTTAAACGGACTGCTTGTTAGAACTTCTTATTTATATAAAATATATAAAAATAAATAAATGATAGAAGTATATACAGTACTACAGTTCGATCCTGTAGGTATGTAATTATTTTTATGTGTTCGTTAAAAGCATTTACGTTCTCAAATAAAAAGGATACCCTTTCAAACAGAAAGTAATAAAACAAATACAATCTTCCTAACTTCAATACCGATATAGGACGGTAGAGTTTATATGTATGTTTAAGGTTTTAAGGGTTCACATGGAGATGTGGCGCAAGGTATAAGCGTTGAGGATAACATTGAATTATTTATAGCGTGAAGCAGTTCTTGCGTTTCGGTGGGAGCGTGTGGTTGTCAGCTCACTTATATATGTCGTGACCATCTTAGTCTTCGGGAGTTGCAACACATCTATGATCAACTTCAGATAGAATGTCAGTTCTATATGAAGTTGGTTACAGACATCCATAGGCGACAGGAACTACTTACGATCAGGTTGACTGCATGCTCATTTGCTATTTCAATGTGATAAACAAATTAAGAACTTTTGATTTATTTATGACATCCTATACCCCACAGCGCACTTGCGTTTATAAGACAGCAGGAAACCGTTGGATTCAGAAGGCACAGGACCGATTGGAGTGGCGCCGTTTAGGAGAGGCCTACGTCCAGCAGTGGACCTTGAAAAGCTGATGGATGGATGGATGAAATTGATTTAAATGAAATAACGACTAAATGGTACATCAAAAATATAAAAATAAGATCCAAGACTACAACGACTTCTCCTACCACTTTCTTATAATATACTAGCTGAAGTACACGTGCTTCGCTACGTAACAAATAAAATAAAAAGCTACACCCGTGCAATATTTTGTGTAACGCAGACTAATGGTTTTTGCGTGATTGAGTAACACACAGACACACACCAATTTTTATATATTAGTATGTCGACAACCGCGTTGGCCAAGTGTGAATTGGAAGATTTCACACAACTTTAAGAACTCTTTTTTTTTTAATTCTCAGATGTGCAGGTTTCCTCACGATGTTTTGCTTCACCGTAAAGCAATGATAGTTTAATTTTAATACGCACATAATTTTAGAAAATTCAGTGGTGCGTGCATGGGATTGAACCTCGGATCCTCGATTGAGAGATCGAGTTTCAACCATTACACTATCACTGCTCTATATTAGTATAGAACATAAGTATAGATATAGATAGAAGTAGCCTAATCAATTTAAAAATCTTTAACTTGTAACTTGGACCACAAGAAAAGGGTTTTAAAGCGCTGTTTCGTTTAAATGTTACATTTTAGAAACATTCCCATGTCTCTTACAGTCATTAATTTTTCAAATTCAAGCGCTTTGAGTGACAGATTGTTACGATTCTTTGTTTTAAGCTGTTATTTTTTGAACTGACGGTTTCACGCACGCTTAACGAGGAGTGATTAGAATTTTAATATATGTAAGAGGATTTCCACGTTTGGTGAAAGGATTTTGGGTGTAACTTTTTGATGTGAAATATCTAAAGGCGTATTAAACTTGATTTGCATTTATTTACTTTGCGCCATCTGTTATACATTGTCGGAACTATTAAGTATTGAATAAAACTAAGCGGGCTGCGGTGTTAGTTCGACTTAGTGCAGGGTACTGTTCATAGATGGCGTTTGCTATATATTTTTTCCTATCGCAATCTTGTCTTCTATACAAATTACTTGTATGAACACGATGTTGAACATCTGCCAGGCGTCCCGTGACAGCTATTTTTAGTAATGGAAAATAATATAATTGTGCGTAATGTTTGATGCTACATAAAACTTTTTAACAAAAAATAGAAACCGACTTCCATGTCACCAAAAAGCAATAAAATAATTTAAATATATGT
>DWNE01009267.1:0-11003 GCA_018249875.1 Cecropterus toxeus | reverse complement strand
TCCGAGGACTGAGATGGTCGCCTCATATAAAAGAGAGCCGGCAACCACGTCCCTTCCACCGAAACGCAAGAACTGCTGCACGCTAGAAATAGGTAAACTTCCATATACGAGTCGAACAGGGGTTCTATTTAAAGTTTCAAAGTGGTAGAACTCTTTCTGGTTCGACTCCGGAAGCATCACCGCCACTCCTATTTCTGTTATAACAGCAGTGTAGCTGCTGTGTGCTGGTCTGAAGGGCGTGGTAAGAGAGACAAACTTATCCGAGGCGTTCCAACTTAGTTCTCAGGTAGTAACGGATCTTTGGCTTACTTTAAGTAAGATTGATCTTATGTGGGGTTGATTACATGTGTCCAGGCAGTGGCAGGAGCCACTTACCATCAGGTGGAATGCATGCTCTTTTTCTACTTTCATATTATAAAAAAATGGCCCTTACGGGACGCCTGGTAGATGTAAAACATCGTATTTTTGCAAATAATATGCATATAAAAAAAGAAGATTGCGACAGGAACTAAATATATAGGATGATGTAAATAACGCCATCTACGAACAGTACCCCGCACTAAGTTAAACTAACACCGCTGGCCCCTTAGTTTTGTTCCATACTTAATAGTTCTGACAATGCATAACAGATGGCGCTAAAATAAATAAATGCAAGCATCGCCACGCCTACAAGTTTACCTGCGACTATAGATATTTCACATGAAATACTTTTATTTGGGTAGTTACGACTAATAGTTTAGTTTTAGTGGAATAGAGCCCCAATATTATTTATCATCAATGATATAATGACGTCATGGTCGACGGGAACTATAATTTTATCATGATTATTATGAATGATAAATCATATAATTACTTACAACTTTTAAAGGTCGATTTCTTTGGAAATACACAGGTACTATCCATGTATGAAGGCGTTGTGTTTAGAAATCTCTGGGTCTGGGTTTTTTTTTCTCCTTTACTTACTGTTGCTATTAATTATGAAACAACTTTAAAACACGATATTGTAATACCTATTAAGAATTAGGTTCGCGTAGTAGTCTCGCGTCAGTTTGAAACGGTACAAATAAGCTTTCTGTCTGGGTCTGGGTGTTCAACTCTTTGTTATGGGTGCCATATACACGTATATGGCACCCATAACATAGAGAATCTATGTTAAATCTTAGCAGTGGCAACGCATCTGTGATAGACTTTAGGTAGAACCTCGAATATATATGAAGTTTTAAATGGCTTCTGATTAAAATTCTTAAACACGCTATTTATTTTTTGGATTGAAACTTGCTTTGATGTTCCATTTTTCTGTAACGCATCACATTTTTCTGTTATTCCGTTACGCGTCACATTTTTATTATATAAAAACAAAAGCTTAAATATTTGTTTTAACATCATGTATATCATATCATCGAGCTCCGAACTGAGACTATTGGACCACGATCGATTCCCAGACAACACTTCGAAATCACTTACAAGTTGTCAGTTTATTTATTTACTTAGTTTATTTATTTATTTAATTAGTTACAATATTTTATTAAAGTACCACTGAATCGGAACACGACATCAACTGAAAAGATTTTGTTTTGAAGAAGGGTTTGTTTTTTTCCCTTCTATTTTTTGTATTTTTTTATGCTTACCATCATCAGGAGGGTAGAGCACAGCGTGATCGACAGCGCCCTCTATGTAAACACGGAGCGCGTATACCCCATTCTCTATGGGAATGCCGACTGAGATCGCCTCGCCTCCCCCTCGTCTCACTAATAGGGTCTGAAAAGATAAAGGGAAAGTATAGCTCAGGAACACGTACACTCATAACATTAGTATAAGTTAAAAACGTTTCACCAAAACGATCTTTGTGTACGTTTTAGACTATATCACTTATTTTGGGGAAAATGTATGCGGTAATCGTTCCAATAGCATATTGAAATAACATCCCATTGAAATCGGACATATTTAAGGAATAAAAAATAGCGTTCTAGCGTGAAGCAAATCTTGCGTTGCGGTGGCAGGGTGTGGTTGCCGGCTAGAAATAGGTGTAACGTTGGTACTTCCCCGGTCGAACTACATTGGTTCTACCACCTGGCCAAATCACTTATATATGAAGCGATGTTAGTCCTCAAGAATAGCAACGCATCTGTGATCGACTTCAGAGAGAACCTCAGTTCTGTATGAAGTTGCTTACTTAACACACTAACAACAGGTGGACTGCATGTTCGTTTGCTACTTCAGTCTGATAAAGAAAAAGTAAGATATACATAATTTCTCTTACATCAAACATATCCATATCGGCCTGATAGTTGTTCACTCGCGCCTGTCTCTGTTGCGGTGCAGCGGGGCTCCATTGCTGCAGGTCGGCCTCGGTCGCGAAGTTGCTCGTTGTGTCCACGTCCTGGAAGATGGTTTTGATTAATCTTCTTCCATTTAATTTAACTAACATTATCAGCTGACGCTTTGAGTCTAGATTCTCTAGAATGTCAGTCAGCAACAGGTATGGATCTGTCCGGACAGCAAAAAATGGAAACATGGACCGTCTAATTTTGGAATACAGTAAAAGCTTCTTATTCCAGGGGTACCGATTTTGTACCGACTACGTCTGCGACTGAAGTTTTTTTTGCCACGTGAATTTTCATACATGTGTCCTATGATGCAACGTTAATCCAATGCAGAAAGTAAGTATTCTGATAGAGAAACAAAAACAAACTCTAAATAAAATATTTTGTATATAAAAATGGTAATTTGTATATAAAAAAAAGTCGTCACGGGACGCCTGGCAGACGTGAAACATCGTGTTCCTGCATGTAATATGCATTAAAGACAAAATTGTGACAGGAACTAAATATATAGAGTAATGTGAATAACGCCATCTACGACCTACCACCGCATCCCACTTAGTTTTATTCGATACTTAATAGTTCCGACAATGTATAACAGATGGCACTAAAATAAATAAAGGCAAGCATCGTCACGCCAATAATCTTTAGACCTTCAGTCTTCAGCTCTTTAGATTTACCATAGGGGAGAGCCCCTTTGGATTAAAAAAATAGGCGACGGTGTCAGCTATCCATTAGGTAGCGCGTCCGCTTTGTCGCCAGGTTAGGTGAGATTGGCTAGGTCAGGTCAGGTTAGATTTGGGATGGAGAAACTTCAGCTAAATCCCAAAAAGATGGGCCCTGTTGTGGGTAGACGCGGTCGGGACCGCGGACGGATGCTACAAGCGTACCCGCAGTCCCGGCAAAGGGCGTACAGAGGAATACCCTGGTTTTCTAGCCAGTAGGAGTCCGGCACATCCTCTCAGCTGCCCCCGCGCCGAGAGGAACCCATAAAGGGATTCCTCAGGAAAAAAAGTTAAGGTTAGATTACGTTTTTTGCTATGTATTCCTTGAATATCGAAAAAGAACTTCATGAAGCAGTTTGATGGAATACATTTTATACAAATTTTGAACTTTAATAAAATTTTTGGATAAATATAAGATGTCATTTGGCCTTGACGCCTTCTATTCAACATATGACACTTGCACGCTTCTCAACAACAAGTAACATCTTGGCGTATAAAATTGTCACAATTTGTAATGTTTTCAGGTACAACACTTGAAGATGAAATAACATTAATATATCGAATCTGATTCGTCGCGGTAATCTGTCACTGTATTTATACACACGTGTACGTCAACGGATAATGTTAAGTATTCGTTGGAAATGTGAAAGCCGTAAATAGTCCTAATGCCGGGTTTTTGATGTTTTTAACCGACTGCTTCAGGAGGATAATGTTTTTCGAGCGTATGTATGTATGTATGTATGTATATTTGTATATTTGTATGTGTTTTTCTTCGGCACGCGTTACAGCGTAATCGGCTTGACAGAAACAGGTGGTAGAACCAGTGTAATTCGACCGGGGCACTACCACCGCCACACCTATTTCCAGCGTAAAGCAGTTCTCGCGTTTTGGTGGAAGGGTGTGGTTGCCGGGTTTACTTTTATATGAGGCGACCATCTCAGTCCTCGGGAGTAGCAACGCATTTGTGGTCGACTTGTTCTATATGACGTTGCTTACAAATGTCCATGGGCGGCAGTAACTACTTACCACCAGGTGGGCTGCTTGCTCGTTTGCTACTTCATATAATTTATAAAAAAAAAAAAGATTGTGACGTATGACAAATCAGTAGAAACGTCTCAGTTTGAAAAGTGAGTTAGGCTATATGATATTAAAAATGAAAAATGATATTCAAAATCGAGGTAAAAGGAGGGTCGGGGCGACGATTTTTTTAATATCACAGCAATATGGGTGTCCAACGAAAGCTAGTAATAAAGAATTCTGAAAATATGTATACTATAAAAATTTTACTTTACTATTTTGAAAAAATATGAAGCGCTAAATTGGATATACAATTCTGAACAAACAAGTAAAATTATTAAAACATTTAAACAATACCGACTGCTTCAAACGTTTTTTTAGTCAAATTGATATATTTATATAACTTTAAATAGCGAGACATATCGAAATCACAAGTAGCCTACACACTGACCAGTTAAATACACACACACACACACACACACACACACACACACACACACACACACACACACACACAAACACACACACACACACACACACACACACCTAAACACATAAACATACAAAGAAGTATACTCACCTATTGTCGGGCGGGAACCGCAGGCGCGTCCCGACCGCACCCAGAAATATCTGAAATAAAAACAAGACAAGTGAGAAGTGTATCACTTTGTAACACAGGTTCGTCACTTTTAAGCTAGACAAAGTTGCAGTGCAGCTATTAATTAGATAAGCCTTGACTAGGAGTAGCCCTATACACCACTCCTATATCTGTGTATAAAGATACGACTGTATCCTTTGGGTACAACCTTTAGTTTGACACACTATATTGTTAGTAATTTAACTAAATTATTTACTTTATATTACTTCGCCTGACAATTTCACTAGACAAGTATACTACATACTTATAGCTAATAAAAGACCGTGCACAGGTGCACGATACGGACTAAAATTTTATAACTTTAAGGCAAAATTTACGCATTAACATATATTACATTTATATTTGACAGAGACTGTATCTTATTGGGTACAGATCAATAGGATTAGATATTGTTATTTTATTTACCCTAATTATTTATGTATGAGACCGTGCATAGTGAGCACGTATATAAGAACAAATATTAGACCTGACTAGAGACTATACGGGCATACGTACATACAAATACACTTACACTCGCAACACGCAACACACTGTCACACACGTAAATACACCAACGCCCAAGTACACATACAAACAAATACACGCACAGCACACACATATATACACACACATACACACACATACACACACACACACACACACAAACACACACACACACACACACACTCATACATACATACATAAATAAATATACTTACCCAAAAGGGTGACGACAGGTTCGCCTACCCGGAGCAGCAGGACCTGAAACAAAGAAAGACAGAATCGTAAAATGTTTGGAATCAGAACACCTGCCAAACCCAAACAGACCGAAGCCCAAAAAAGATCCCCGCAACCCACCAACGTGAGACGTAGTGTCGGGGAGTGGGAGGCGGGCACAGTCACAAGTAGAAGCCCCCCCGCGAATGCAGAAACCAACGTAGAAACCCCCTCACCTAGGCCAACAACATCTACATACGCGCCACCGGGCACAAAAAAGGTATCAAAAAAGGAGCAAACAAGCAAAGCCTCAAAAACAGCATTCTCACCTAAAATGTCCCTACAGCCGGAAACGACACCGGAAGAACGTGCAGATTCAGCAAGGTCCTGGTTCGCGAAGGGTCATGCAGCCCTCACCGAGTCGCGCAACCTGAAAGGCGATCTGAAAGAAATACTTAAACAAGCTTTGAATAACCTACACCGGCTGTACAAAGAAGCTGAGGGACATACTAGAGGAAGGAAAGAAAGAGAAAGGAAAACAGGGGAAGGAGATAATGCAGAGCGGGTGAAACAGAAAGATGCTCCTGGAGAAGCAAACGAAAGTGGGGCAAAAAACATCCATGAGCTAAGCCGGGAACTTCAGGAGCACAGCAAGCTACTCCACGAAAATAGACTAGAGATGGAAAGGCTGAGGGGTCTTATGGAGAAACACCAAGAAAAGCCTTCCTACGCGGAAACACTTAAGACAAATACCGTAACGAAACCCACACTTCACTCAGTCGTAGTGACATCCAGAAATGAGCTCGAGACCGGAGAGGAAGTCCTAGAAAAGGTCCGCAGAGCAGTGGACGCAAAGGAAGGATGGGTAAAAGTGGACCGCGTACGGAAGGCAAAAGACCGGAAAGTCATAATGGGATGTAGTAGCAAAGAAGAGAGGGAGAAGTTAGTGAAAAGACTAGAAGAGAAAGGTGACTCCCTCGTCGTTGAGGAGGTCAAAAACAGAGACCCACTACTGATCCTGAGGGACGTCTTGACGGTCCATACGGACGAGGAAGTAATTGGCGCCCTCAGGAAGCAGAACAGGGTGGTTTTTGACGGCCTCAAAGACGAGGAGAACAGAATAGAGGTAAGATTCAGAAGGAAAGCTAGAAACCCTCACAATGCACACTACATAATTAGAGTCTCTCCCATGATATGGAACAGAGCAGTGACCGCAGGGAAACTGAGAGTGGACCTGCAGAACGTGCGGGTGGAAGACCAGACGCCTCTAGTACAGTGCACGAGGTGTCTGGGATTCGGACACGGTAAGCGTTTCTGTAGAGAAACTATCGATCTCTGCGGTCACTGCGGAGGACCCCACATGCGGAACGAATGCGCTGAATGGCTCGCGAAAACGCCTCCAACATGTAGGAACTGCGCCCTGGCGAAGTTCCACCAGGTGGACCACGACGCATTTAGTCAGCAGTGCCCGGTGCGAAAGCGTTGGGACACGCTGGCTAGAGCGGCCGTAGCGTACTGCTGAGGTGGTCCATCGTACCAGCGCCCCGTACATCATCCTACAGGCTAACCTTCAAAGGAAGAAACTTGCAACGGACGAGTTGATGCTTGAGGCTGGCGTGCGGGGCGCAGCTGTGGCTCTTATTCAGGAACCCTATGTCGGTGGAGGTAAAAGGATGAAGGACTACCGGGGTGCGAGGATATATCAGTGCGGCGGCGAGGGCACGACGAAGGCGGCAATAGCCGTCTTCGACAAAACCATGGATATAACTATCCTTCCACAACACACCACAACAAACATCGTAGTGGTAAAAGCCCAAACCAAAGCCTGGTACGCAACCCTGGTGTCATTTTACTTTGAACCAGACCTACCGATAACACCTTACCTCCACCAGCTGGTGAAAATTGGAGAGGCGCACGGACAGGTACTGATGGGCGGCGACAGTAATGCATGGAACACCTGGTGGGGCAGCGATAGGAGCGACGCGCGGGGAACAGAACTCCTCACCACGCTCGACGAGATGCGGCTTTTTATACTGAACACTGGCAGTAAACCCACCTTCGATACGGTGAGAGGCGGTAGACGCTATTGCAGCAGCATCGATGTGACGGCGTGCTCTGCAGGCCTGTTGGATCGAGTGACTGACTGGAAGGTGGAGGAGGGCTTGACGAGCGCGGACCATAACGGCATATCACTAAACATCACTCTACAAAAAGCTCAAGGCACTAACATTACACGAACAACGAGACTCTACAACACTAAAAAAGCCAACTGGCAAAAATTTCATGAGAAATTGAGCCAGTTGACTAATGAACACAACATACACACAAGCAATATCACACATATTACAGACAAAACACAACTTGAAAACACAATAACACTATACACAAAAATAATAACACAAACATGCACACACACCATACCCAAAAAAAGGAACACAAATACACTCACACTGCCGTGGTGGTCCGACGAGCTCCAAAAACTCAAGCGGGAAGTCGTCACTCGGAAAAATAGGATCGGTAGAGCTGCGCCGGTTCGCCGTGCTGCCGTCATAGCCGATTACCTATCGAAGAGAACGGAGTATGAAGAAGCTGCAAAAAGGGCGCAGATCGCGAGCTGGAAGGAGTTCTGCGCCAAACAAAACAAAGAGAGCGTCTGGGACGGAATATATCGCGTCTTAGGGAGGACAAGGAAGAGAGAAGAGGACCTACCACTCATTGTGAAGGGAAGAGTTCTAAGTGGAGCAGAGTCGGCACGAGAACTAGCAGAAACCTTTTTCCCTGAAGACAGAGAGGAAGAAGATGACGCCGAACATCAGGCAGTCAGAATAAGAGCAAAGGAAGCGCTAAACTCAGAAGGACCGAATGACCCTCCCTTCACAATGAGAGAAATGAATGTAGCAGTAGACTCTTTCAACCCTAAGAAGGCTCCCGGCGCCGATGGATTTACCGCGGACATTTGCGAAAATGCAATAAGGAATAACCCCGCAGTCTTCCTAGGCATTATAAATAAATGTCTTGAGCTGGAACATTTCCCCACCCATTGGAAAGACGCGACAGTGGTGGTTTTGAGAAAACCGGGTAAGGAAAGGTATGATACTGCCAAGTCCCTTCGTCCGATAGGACTCTTGCCCGTCTTGGGAAAAATTTATGAAAAGATGTTGATGGCGCGACTGAAATACCATCTTATTCCAAAGATGAGCACCCGCCAATATGGATTTATACCACAAAGAAGTACGGAAGACTCCCTCTATGACCTAGTTAAAAACATCAAAGACAAAGTAGCCAACAAAATGATAGTAACTATGGTATCACTGGACATAGAGGGAGCCTTCGACAGCGCGTGGTGGCCAAAAATCCATACAAGGTTAGCGGAGGAAGGATGTCCAAGGAATTTACGTCGCGCCATCAACAGCTATCTGGAAGATCGTAAAATAAACCTACGATACGCAGGGCACGAACACCGCAGGGACACGGGCAAGGGTTGCGTGCAGGGGTCGATTGGGGGGCCGATGCTGTGGAATGTGGTCCTCGACCCGCTTCTAAAGGACCTGGAACAGAGGGCAGTCCACGTACAAGCGTTTGCGGACGACGTCGCCCTTCTGTTTCACGGAGAAACGGCTCACGAAATAGAAGCCAAAGCGAACCCTGCCCTAGAACATGTTCGAGCGTGGGGTGTCGCAAACAAACTAAAATTTGCACCGCACAAGACGAAGGCGATCGTCTTCACAAGAAAGATCAGATACGACACCCCACGCTTGAGTATGGGAGGAGTAGCAATAGCGACAGATAAGGAACTAAAGATCCTTGGAGTCACCCTAGACGAGAAACTGACGTTCAACTCACACATAAACCAAGTGAGCAAAAAAGCGACCGCGGCATATAAACAACTTACCAGAGCCGCAAAGGTCAGCTGGGGGCTCCATCCAGAGGTAGTGAGGACCATATACACAGCAACGGTTGAACCAATCATCATGTACGCGGCCAGTGTCTGGTCCTCTGCAGCCAGAAAAGTCGGGGTTCGAAAGAAACTGAACAACATACAGAGAGGGTTCCTGCAAAAAATTTGCAAGGCTTATAGGACGGTGTCGCTGAATTCAGTGCTGGCTCTGGCTGGGATACTCCCACTCGACCTCCGTGTACAGGAGGTAGCTTCACTTTATGAAGCAAAGAGGGGGATACCCCTGCCGGAGCTAGCCGGAAGGGAGATCGAGCGTAGGGTACCAGTAACCGAAGCCCCTCACCCAGCGGAACAAATGGACATCGAGTTCGTAAGTCTGGTAGACCAGGAACAATTAGACGCTAACAGCGACTACGCACTAAAAATCTTTACGGACGGCAGCAAGATTGACGGTCGTGTCGGCGCCGCGCTGTCCCTATGGAACGGCGACGGCGAGGTCAGGGCCGTCAAGCTTGCTCTGCCGTCTTACTGTACCGTCTACCAGGCGGAACTCCTGGCCATTTGGAAAGCGAGTGAGGTGGCACTAAGTCGGAAAGAGACCAGCTGCGCTATATATAGTGATTCGACGGCTGCCCTCCAATCATTGACGGCGGAAAACTGCACCCACTCCCTGGCAGTTAAAGCAAATCGGAACATCAGGCACTTGATCCAGCAGAACAGATCAGTTGCTCTTTACTGGATCAAGGCGCACGCTGGACTGCCGGGGAATGAGCGAGCAGATCAGCTTGCAAGAGAGGCAGCGCTAAATGCTAAGGTCGCACCAACATACGACCTGTGCCCCGTCTCATTCGTCAAGCGATGCCTAAGAAAGCGGACGATTGACGAATGGGACGAAAGGTACAGGATCGAGACAACGGCGAGTGTCACTAAGATCTTCCTTCCGGACGCCGTCACAGCCTTCAGGGTAGCCAGAGAGTTGGAGATCACCGGATTGCGGACACAGGTAATGACGGGACATGGTGGTTTCTCCGAGTACCTGAATAGATTCAGATGCAAGGAGAACCCATCATGTACCTGTGAACCCGGAGTAGCAGAGTCGGTCCCGCATATCCTGCTGGACTGCCCTGTTTTCGCTAGGAAAAGACTCGAACTAGAAGACACAATAAACATGACACTTACAACACACAGTATACCGCAAATAATGTGTAGTAGCTATAGAGAAACTTTTCTCAAATATTGCGAGAAAATAGCAAAGAGTGTAATAGAGAGAAATAGTACCTAATAATATGTTCCCAAAATATCATTAAGTATATTATTGTGAAACATATAAAAATAAAAAGTAGTAATAAGAAATAAGTAAGAAAAGTTTAATATATTATAAGCAATAAATAAAAGTAAGGTAGATGTAAGTGTATCGTATTGTATAATAATAAAAATTAAAAATGTTGTTCTTTAAATAAAAAATCCCCTGAAAAAGTAAATATACGTAGAAATATAAGTTAGTAAATAAAAAATAGAATAGGGAACCGGAAATCCCAGCCGGACAGCAAAAAAGAGATGTATGCAAGAAAGATCAAGTATGTGGAATGAAAGTACGAGAGGCACAAAAGCGAGAACTGGAATGAAAGGGTACATTGTTTAACACAGTCTGCGGCATTATAAGCCGGAGGATGTAGCTATAAAAAAAA
>DWNE01009266.1:0-11005 GCA_018249875.1 Cecropterus toxeus | reverse complement strand
CTATTCCGATCCTGGAACTTCAGGGATTAACCCTTCTGACCTACCACCTCCAGACCATGTATTAAAAGTTGGCATTGGTGTCATGTTATTAAGGAATTTAAGCACCCCAATATGTGTAAATGTACTATTTTTTAGCCCAACGAAGTGGGCGCGGGTCTGCTAGTATGTTATATTTTAGTTTATTTTATGGTTAATTATTAACACATTTTAAAACTTAGAACACAGAAATAAATGTTAAGTGTGTATTCATATAATTTGTTTATCATAATACAGGATAGGTTAATTGATAACTTGTATCCGTGAACTTTTTATTATATAAATTTAAATATAAATTTATCACAATCGTGTTCTGCATAAAATATGTTTACATTGTATTGAATGTTGTTATGTAAGAATTGTTGATATTAAGCATTTGTATGGTAGTCTCTTATAATATGTATTGTCTATAGTCTCTTATAATTAATAGAGTCGAGTCTTCTGTATCTTATTTCCACTCGAAATAAGATACAGAAGAATCCAATGATGTCATAGTTTTTTATACGGAACATAAAATTATTAAGCAAGTTCCTGTATAATTTGTACAGGATTTCACTCAAAGGATTTGAAAGGTGTGCACTGAATTGCTTTTTGTTTATATCTATAAAAATATTTCGAGTACCTGTATTAAATGGAATAAATTGAGATTTTCCTACCACATTTTTTTTTCCTTTTTATTTTTATTATTTATCATCATATATCATAGATACACTCATTGTGTAAATTTTTAATACTTACTAATACGTAGGCACTAAATTTTCACAAACAATGTAATAACAGTTTTGTAGATACACGAAAATGCTAAATAATACCGGTTCTTTGTTTGGGTAGCCACCTTTATTATTGTTGTTTGTTTTTAGTTACTGTTTTAATAGCGATCATAGTAGTATGCACTCAATAAAAAATCAAATATTTATTACAGTTTAAAAGCTAGAGTACTGTGGCAGACGGCCTGTCATATAAAACCAAAAAATCTTTATAAAGTATTTGGGTTTTGTTTAAATATTACATGATGTACGTTTAATATGACAATGTTACGTGTTACTATAATTCATTTTATTTATTTATTTATTATATATTTACGGAACTCTAAAAACCGTTCGTGTAAAACCCTTAAACACGAGTTATTACAGATACTAGAGACGTTTTAAAATGGCTAGAGATAGTAACGCATCTGTGGTTAACCTTAATAGGCTCCGTCTAAGACTCCAATCCGTTTGGGTTGAATGCAAATGTATTTAAGTAGAATGATGCGGTTAGATGTAATTAGGATATTCTAATTTAGCCCTTATTGCAATCAATATATTAGTTACCACCGTCTATAGTCTTTCAAATGTCATAGAATCCGATATAGTTCGACTCCGAAACCACCATTACAGCTGATTCTACTTGCTAACAGTGGAGTTAAGTGCTGCTGTCTGGTTCTAAGGGTATTGGGTTTAAAAGTTTCGTCTTTAAAAAAGTAGAAAGCGTCTTTAAAAAGCTGTGATAAGCTGCTTCTCTTAGAAGGAGCTCCTCTTCTTTCTATCAAACTTGACCAAAAAAAAACGACAATAAGTAACTTGACGACCAAAAAAAAAACGACACTTTCTAATTTGACGACCAAAAAAACAAGGTTTCCAAATCTTTTGTTGCCCCCCCCCCTCACAAAACACTGCGCACCCCCACATCAACACACCACACGCACATCCGTCTTATCTTGCTCCATCACTCCGAGTGCGGGAGGGAAGGGGAAAATGCCCCGATATCTTACCATGCCACTGTGTGCAGCATGTACACATGAGACTCACATACACTACAGTAAAAATTGGATTTATAGTTTTATATCAGAATGAAGTAGCAAACGAGCATGCAGTCCATCTGATGATACGAGTAAGTTGTCACTGCCGTCTATGGACATCTATAAGTAACTTTATACAGAACAGGTGTTCTGTCTGAAATCGACCACAGATGCGTTGCTACTTGCTTGGACTAGGATGTTCGCCTCAAATACAAGTAAGCCGGCAACCACGTACTATTTTGGGTTAGCAAAAGCGGCAACTGTAGACCTCAAAGCAACAACCAATGCTTCAAGTACAAATTCAAATGCGAAAACTTGTATTTCAGCGGTAGTACGCAATGACGTGACTGGATCTAACAGTAAATTTATTTCCATCAAAAAGAAAACCTATCTTACTTCCCTATTACCAATTAGATATGGGTATGTCATGTAGTATCAACAGATGTCATAAGATGAACTGATATGTTAAGATTAATGATATTTTTCCTGCAGATAGCATTAATGTAGATAAACTTCCGCAATATTCATGTATTTTATGTAATATATTGCGCGTCATCAACGACATGCAATACAGACTATATCTAGCGTAATGAATCAGTGGTATCAGTAATCTGGGATCGATCCGAGCCTGGTCATTGAGAAAAGTAAACGAATAATTTAGATATAAAGTTATAATTAAAGATGTTTAATCTTTGGAAAAAAAACAATATTATTTCTTCCAAAGCACTATAGACAGACAAATATCAACTTATTATTATCCCATTACTGAACACGAGGCTACTATTCAGATTGAGAAGAGCTAAAGTCTAAAGCATAGATAACTTCTAGCTAAGTGCGGATTGATTGATTATCACATATTTAAAAACTTTTTTTAAAGAACTTCGTCATCTAGGTTTCTTCACGATGTTTTCCGTTATTGTTAAATTAAGTGCAAATTGATTTTTATTAAAATCAGTGGTGCATGGGATGTGCCTGGGATTAAAAGTTCAGACTCTCTAAGCATAACATTAGCATGGGCAAAGAAATGAATAAATATTTTGAACGAACGTTTTTATACTTAGTTCATATTCCAACCATAAAAATCATATTTTCATATCGTACAAACACTTCAGTTTTGTTTATATTTATTCCCAAATGTACTTTATGTATGTTTGATCTTTAAACATTATGGTTTTTTGCGTTCTGTCCAAAAATAGCATTAACAAAATAAATATGTCAATGTGTTTATATTTGTGCGGTGTTGTTATTCTAAACCTCAATTATTATGACTTGAAATTTAGAGTTAAATTAACATTTATGGTTCTTGTGGCCATTAGGTAGGTACATTATACGAGAGGATCTTTTTATTTATATTTATTTACTAGTTGTGCCTCACGGTTTACCCGCTACTACATCCAAAAAAACAAACAAACAAAGAAACATAGCGTAATATAATATAGCCTTTCGCAATAAATAAACTATTTAAAACAAGCATATTTTTCTATTTTAACCAGTACTTCATGAGATTAGCGCGTTCAACGGTTCAACCAAACAAACTCATGAAGTTTGGGCTGATGGCAAGTGACCACCGTCCTTGGGCATTTGTAGTCAACTTCAGATAAGATTAGAGTCTTATTTGAGGTTGGCCACAGATACGTTGCTACTTTTGAGGATTATGTTAGACGGATAAGTACGTCTCCCTTACGACACCCTTCAGAACACACAAGCGGCGGTGCTCGAAAAGTTTTTTCAACTTTTTATAATAGAGATCCGATCTGTACATTTATGATGTAAATAACCAGCTTACACGGTTTATTCCTTTGGGGGAAAATTGACAATGTAACCGCGGGGAATGTACTTTTCACTAACAAACCACATATAAGGGAGAGGGTGAGTTTGAAAAACAGCGCTGCACAAAGTTACTCGTGCTAAAAGAACTCACTGAACAGAACTCTTCCTATGTTCACAAATTCCTTTGTAAATTGGATATAGTTTTTTATTTCTCTATTTTATTTTCTATTTCTCTTTTTTGTGTAACAATAAAGGATTATTGTTGTTAAAAGTAGCAAAAACCCTGCGGTCCACGCGTTACAACCGACCAATGCCGTTGGGTATCACTTCGATTGAGTTCTTCATTAATACTTTATACGAACTAAGTAACAGTTCGTTCACACTTAAAAAATATTCCTTACCTTTCCTAACAAAACGTGCATCTAGCACATTCGTACATTGACACCGTTGCGCCACGCTTTGAGCAACGGATTTTGCAAATAACGACCAGTCTTGTGCGAGCGAACATGTTGAAATTGTGCGCGTCTGTGGTTTGATATTTACGTTATGTTATTTGATGTTTATCCGAAATTTATTTAAAGCTTCCACGTTCTGTGAGAATGGTGAGCGTGGTGAAGTGGTTGTCATACCACTCTGACTTACAGAAGGTTCCAGGTGCGATTTTGGAATCAGATACATTTATTTATATAAACAGGGCCTGTTAAACATGACAGGACTAATGAAAATGATAATTGCATGTCTTACAAGTTTTCTTTCTTGCATAAAAATGTTACATATAACGTATAGATTAAAATTGCAAATTGCAAAAAGTGGAGACACCAATAAAGACGTACGGGAAACCCCGTCTGATATAAAATCTCTTTACTTCGCAATCAAACTTTTTGCTAATATGAAGTCTTGTTGAAGTCTTTCCGGCACGTGATTCCACAAAGCGGTAAATTTATTAGTTACACTACTACTTATGAACTTTTGGTTTACTTATTTCAAATAAGAGTCCTAGATATAAGTGAAAATAAAACAAAAAATAAAAAAACCACTCAGGGCCTGGTACAGACCAAAAAAGTGTAATAAAATATACTACATATTATTATTTTGTCGGTTATATCGTATTGTATTTTCGTTATAAAAGTATACAGTAAAATGAACAAGAAAATGTCAATGAACGGATGAATAAAGCATGAAAGATTGAATGACTAACCGAGCCCTCGAATTAACTAAATAATAGGCGAATGATTGAATGCTCGAACGAATGAATACACTAAATGCGGACGATTGTATGAATGAATAATAGTAATAATGAATGAGTCGCTATTAAGCAGAAATATTTATGTAGGGGTGGCATCATGAGTGCGAATAAGAATTAGGACTTTTTAGGGGTCCACGCAAAAAATAATCTTATTATTTAGCCCTTAATCATATGCTTGTTTCTCCTACCTTTTAAGAGCTATAATATCGCTAAATGGTTTGGAATTGTATTTGGTAAGAAGATTTTTTACAGTGATTGCTCAGATATGAAAATCGAAAGAAAAAATTAAGAAGGACATCAAAGTTTCTTGTGTTAATATTTATCGTTTTTGTTCTGTTGTAAAAACTGTAATACTTAAGCATCAAACTTGGCGTCAATATTTAAACTTCAAACGAGAAATAATTAAATCGGCTAAAAAGTTTTAAAGCAGGGTCACGCGAAGTTTTTTTTTGTAAAATATAGTACGAATATTCCAAATGGTGGAAGAACAAGTATAGGTCGATCGGAGAGGAATCATTGCTACTACTTCAAGCATGAAGCGGTTACTATGTTTGTGTTGAAGGGTGTGGACGCAGGTCGACAAGATTACGGCATGTGACCACACATGACACTGACCTTCCTGGAGTCGCTTGACTGGACGGTTCGAGCTCCTACTCTTGCCGTCCGCAACCCCGTAAGCCCCCTTTTAGTCGCCTCTCACGACAAAAAGGGGATACCGTAGCCTTATTCTGGTCCCAGTGTTACAAGTAGGTATTATAACAAGACGGCCCAAGATGATCATTTTGTATTTTCTCAGGAGTGGCAACACGGTTTATCATACGATCGTATAGCCAACACGTCTGTGATCGGCTTGAGCTTCAACACCATTTCTAAATGAAGTTGGTCACAGATGTCTATAAGAAGAGATAACAGTTGTCTTAGAAAAAAAAGGAAACCTTGTTCATACTTGACAGATTTAAATTTTATATTGTTAAGCAAAGTACCATTCTAGTTTAGGCAAAGTGTATCACGTTCCAATTTGTCACATCGTGTATAGTGCCTAAATTTAAATTAACAGAAGTATGTGTTAGTATAAAATTACAGACAGACTGATTTACTGATAGTGTTTAAAAACCGTTTTTTTGTTATTTTCCGTTAGCATATTAGCATACAAAGTAACAATTCATTTTTGAAACTATAGAGATAAATCAGTTTCATGAATAAAATATTTCGTATGAATAATGTTATTTCATTACATTATCATTGTTATTTAAACACGTCTGCTGTGTTAATTATTCATCTTGTGAGGAACATTTACTTGTATTATTACATGAAGTTAAACGGAATATAGCTTGAATACTCATTCATGTTTTACTATATTTTAATACCACAAACCTACCTACCTACTAGATATCCGTCTTTTCTACAACGGCCTACAGAATTGTTGTCATAAAGCACTGAGTGGTTCTGTTATTATGATTACTACGCCCATACATACTTTGTTCCTGTAGTTCCGGGACCAGAATAGGGATTCGGTATCCCCTACCTGTCGTAAAAAGCGACTAAAAGAGGGCTTCCGGGGTTGCGGGCAGCAAGATTGGGAGCTCGAGCCGTCCGTTCAAGCGACCCCGAGAAGGACGGTAGCATGTGTGGTCGCATGCCTTCGTAAATACCTGAAGGCACGGTGAACGTAAATGCTCACCAGAAAAGAGCCCTAAAGGCATCGTGTTCAGAGGTCTGCGATTGTGTTCCATTGATGGATCCCGGAGTCCTACACACAAGACGGCCACCAGGGGGGTTTTAGTACGGTAAATATCTCACATAACCTGGCGTTGCTCCCATGGCGTTGGGTACCTTTTGAAGGTTTCCCCCTCGTGGGAAACAAAAAGTTAATACGGTGTAGTAGTAACGTAGTAGTGTGTAGAAACAAAAGGTATTGATGTCCCCGCGTTGATAAATCTTCAAATCAGAAACAGGTGGTGGAGGTCTTACAGTCGAATCAAGATGACTTTTACTATCTTCAAGTCGGTACTTGAAGATAATATTAAGTTGGTCAGTAGTATTGGGCCAGTACTTAAACACGTCAGACACTGGTCAAGCGGCATAAAAACTGTTTATCTCAATACTGTTATTAATAATTTATTCATAACTATTTATAGACTAGTAACATTGTTAAAAATATTAAAACAAACAGCCGACACCTAAAATGTTTTTTGGTCATAATGAAACATTTAATTTTCGCTTTATATGAGTTTATGTGAAAATAGTCAAGTAAAAGTTACTTTATATTTATTTTTAGAATGGTCTTTTTAGTAGATTTCATTTGATACCCAAATTGTTGTGATTAAAAAAAATTGTCACTCTTCTTTTTCCCCTATTTGCAGACGCAATTATTTAACTTTATATACCTTATGTCACTCTCCAAATAGAGACGATTCTAATGATAACTCATGTGTCACAATCCGTCAAGCCGTGTAGCGTGCCAACGAAATGGACATACGTACAAACAAACATATGTAAATGTAAATATACTGTCGAAAAACATTACTCTTCTTCTGACGCAGTTGGGTAAATTGGAGTTTTTATATGTATTACCATTGTAGATTGTTCAAAATTTTAGCCCATATCAGACTCGAACATAACACCGACTAGTTTTTTCATCACACTAAATGTAGTAGGGCGCAATCTATGTTAATTTTAAACTAAATTTTATGTCATAAGTTTATAAGCGTACGTGCAAGAATTACTTAATTTTATATCAAACGAGAATATCAACACTGAACTAGTAGGTAGAGGAAATTTGGCTTGCGTTCGTCATACTAAATGAGCCAAGTGTGAGTCGGTTCTACATTGTGGGTTCCGTACCCCATAACATATATTTTATTTTGCATCTGTTACACACGGTTATATATAGACGACCCGCGTGGCGAAACGGTCACCATACTGGTCTGACATTCAGTTAGTTCCGGGTTCGATCCCCGGCCAGACGGATATCTGAATAATGATTTTAGATTCCTGTTCTGGGTCTGGGAGTTTGTGTATTCGTCTTTGTGTGTGTTCATGGCACCCACGACACAGATTATTTTATGTGGAAAATCGTAGTGTGCTACTATGAGCGCAGAAAGCGTATTTTTTAAGGTAAATTAACGCTTTCTAAATTACATTCCTATTTTATAAATAAAACTATACTGTTATTAAAAACATATTTACAACATGAAGTAACATTGGAAAGCGAAATTATAACAACAAAAACATTGCCACAAGTATTATCAGCATCTCTGTCTCTGGTCAAGGTTCCCAAGATACTGGCAGTATTTCCTCTTTGAATTGCTATATCCATACGTTGAGCTAATGTGTCGGCTCTTAGTATAAAGTATCACTACACAGTACAAAACAAAGTCGCTTCCTGCTGTCTGTCTGTCTTTAAAACTACGCAACGGATTTTGATGCGGTTTTTTTAATAGATAGATTGATTCAAGAGGAAGGTTTATATGTATAATACATGCATCACATATTAAAAAAACACTACTAATTTTAGGTTTTTGCTCCTGTGTCGTGGGTACCATGGACACACAAACACGAATACACAAACACCCAGACCTAGAACAGAAATCTAAACTCATCATTCAGATGCCTGTCTGGCCGGGAATCGAACCCGCTCGGCCACGCGGGTCGTCAAAGAAACGTCGTGTAAGAAAATATTGTGACTGACTATTAATAAACCCTCGTAGGCCAATGCAAAATAAAGACATTTCATTTCATTTCAGGTGATAAAACACTCTCTAATACGACTTTGACAGCACTAACACACGAATTATTATTTAATTATAGTTCTAAGCTAGTGTATTATGGTTTAAAAGGTGAAGGGAAACAAACTTTTTCCAAGCGTTCAAAGTAAATCTATGAAGGCAACAACACATCTGTCTAGCAATTCGCACTTGGTCGACGCGATGAACTATGGCCTAAAACTCTCTCATTTTAAGAGAAGACCCGTGCCCAGCGGTAGGACAATAATGGGTTGACGATGATGACGAACACATCTGTGACCATCCTCTGATGGCTTTATATTATTTTTTCCCGTATGAATACTGTTGCTTACGACGAGCAGTAACACCGATAACATATCGATTCGTTTTTAAATATATTCCTCATAATTGTCTGCAAGCAGAACCCTTGTTCTATATAAATTTGCTTACAAATATCCATGGGTAGCATTGACCACTCATCATAAGATAGTGAATTTACTACTTAAATCTTATAAAAATATCACTAAGACCAACAAACCATACCTCGTCATCAGCGGCGGGGAGGTCGGGGGACAGTCGGTCGACGAGCGCGCAGAACGAATGCAGCGGCGAACGTCGTGTGTCATCCTCCCCCGACTGACTCTTCGCCGAGGGGCTGCCGCGACCCTCTAACACATCAAAAGACAAAATAAATTCACAATTACAAATACAGATTCAAACATTACAATACAGTGGACCCGCGGTAATCCGACAAACATCTGCTGGACGATATCAAATTTGTCGGTTTATATAGAAATTTTATAGCTCTAACTTTTTATAATAAGAGTATGTTGTAATATAAATCAAAGAATTTATTTAAACAACGAATCATACTACGTTATTATGTGCAATACATAGTATGCGAAATTTGTTAATTATATACCATAATGAAGAGCTAATATTTTATTATAAATCATATAACATGATCAGTATCATAGAAATTTTGAAATATATAGAACTGTGATAAGCGTATCGGATTAACGGAGGCGCCGGATAAGACATGGTTCGGATTGCAGAGATTCACTGTATATGGATTTATTAGGCACAAACACGAATATATCTGCCCGCCCCCCTCCCCCGGTCAAACCATACTCGTTCTACCGACTCGCAAAATGATATGAATAACAGAAAAGAATCATAACTATTTAGTTACCGGATCTGTCTGGACTGGGTGCACTTTTCCTTGAACCCGGACTCGAGGGTATCGAATCCGCGCGCGACACTAACGCCTCCAACTGTTCCACACCTCCCGCTGAAAAAATACGTAAATAACTTATAAAACATATTGCATTTGCATATACGTAACGTAATTACACTAATTCACTGTCACCGATTTAGTTTTTTTTTTTTTTTAAATATGTAGTAGCAAACGAGCAAGCAGCCCACCTGATAGTAAGTGGTTACTGCCGCCCATGGACATTTGTAAGCAACCTCATATAGTCCACCTGATGGTAAGTCACTGCCGTATGGACATCTGTTAGCAACTTCATATAGAACAGGGGTTCTATCTGAAGTCTATCACAGATGCGTTGCTACTCCCGAGGACTGAGATGGTCGCCTCATATAAAAGTGAGCCGGCAACCACACCCTTCCAACTCACGCAAGAACTGCTTCAGGCTGGAAATAGGTGTGGCGGTGGTACTTACCCTGTCGAACTACATTGTTTCTACCACCTGGCAAATAATAATACTAAATGGCAAATAATAATGGCAAATAGTAATACTAACTTACTGGGACTGACTTCCTGATAGCAATTTTCGTTTATCACTAACCTGCAGCGAGTTCTTCCATGACGGACTGTTTGCTGATGATCTCCACCGTCCCGCGGGAGGCCCGGGAAGGAGACAGGGGCGAAGTTGGGCTGAAACGACACATTGCAGATTTTTTTATACCATTGAAGTAGCAAACGAGTATGCAGTCCACCTGATGGTAAGTGGCCAACGGCCATGGACTTCTGTAAACAACTTCATACAGAACAGGGGTTCTATCTGAAGTCGATCACATATGCGTTGCTACTGCCGAAGACTAAGATGAACCTCTTATATATAATTGAGCCAGCAACCACGCCCTTCCACCACACGCAAGAACTGCTCCACGCTGGAAATAGGTGTGACGGTGGTACCTCCTCGATCGAACTACAATTAATAACGTAGGTCACTAAATTAGTTAAAGACACCTATAACTAGAAAAGTAGATGAAACAGTGTGTATAAGTTGTACAAGACTGAACACAGCATATACACACTATTTTGTATACACCCGAGGGCCACGTACACAACATAACAACATACCTTTCTAGCGTCAGCACTGAGCTTTAAAAAGGTTAAATGTAAACGCTTTCTACACTCATAGCCCCACACTAGGATTTTCTCCTGTGTCGTGGGTGCCTTGGACACACAAAGACGAATAC
>DWNE01009265.1:0-11006 GCA_018249875.1 Cecropterus toxeus | reverse complement strand
ACAAATTTTTGCTGCTGATGACCCCATCTAACCCCTCGTTGCGTTTGATCCACGACTTTTTGGCCACCCTGTATAATGCCTACCTAACTTTATTACCTGAGTATTGTTAGAAAAAAATTCAAGAATGTGTAAAGCCTATCAATCCGCATTTGACCAACATTAGGACTATGACATTAAACACGCTTTCTACACTCATAGCCCCACACTAAGATTTTCTCCTGTGTCGTGGGTGACATGGACACACAACACGAATACACAAACACCCAGACCCAAACAGAAATCTAAACTCATCATTTAAATTTCTGTCTGGGAATCGAACTCGGGACCCACTGTGCATCTGACCGGTATGGTGACCGTTCGGCCACGCGGGTCGTCAAACTTTTTATCTCGGTAAACCATTCGTTTACTGAGATAAAACCCAAATTATAGGTGAAATAATATTAATTTATCATTGATGAAATTATGACATATATTTCGCTGCTATGTTCTAAGCGTTGCTGCGTTCTGGTTTAAGGGCATGGTAAAGGTAACGTAACTAATCCGAGGCATTTCAAGTCCAAGTCTAAGTCATCAAATGTAACGACATATCTGTAGCCGACCTTATATAAGATTCTTATCTCACGTGGGGTATATCCGTGGCCGACAGTAGTTACTTACCATTAACTGAATGTTCAATCGCTACTGTTATTTTATAAAAAAAATATCTTATACTAAAATATCTTTTACTAGCGTAAGATAGGAATATATCCTTAGCAAATTGTTTTTGCTGATTTATCTGGATTAAAAATAACATTAAAAGCACCTCTGTGCTTTTAATCCGTGAAGGAGTTCCTCGAGTTATTTTCTCTTTAAAGGTACACTCATCGTAATTGTACATAAGCTGCTTTGCCCGCCCTCTCGGACTAATTAGCATCTCTATCGAAGGAAAGCAAAGGAATTTATTTTATTTTTATCCCATCTCGAAAATAAAATAGAGAGGATAAACATTTTACGATGGGATGATAAAAAAAACATTGTTTATTTTATTTCAGCAATAGGTACGCTGGTATTATCGATAATTGAAAAAAAAAAACAAAGATTTGTCTTGAAAATTTTCCCGCCCCCATAGTAACCTGAACTTACGTAAAGTTCTTAACGGAGATCAAAACAGGGCGTGGGAATAAACGTGTAACATTTCAACATTCTAATTCAAATTGTTCAAATATTTTGCGACCCAATTTAACACATTCGTACCATTGATCAATTTACCTGTCACTACATAATTGAGTTGTGTACAGTCAATTAAGTTGCGATTATAGTAACGTTCAGTAGCGGTTATGAAGCGTTTGTAATATCTTGTTTTTATGTAATACAGATATTGTGTAATGGACAAAATTCAGAAGATGAGTGGCAGCGTCTTTCTGTGTATCGACAACACGTGCGTGTTGGTGACGCACGTTAGGTATGGTGACTGTGAGGAAAACACCCATTAATGGATGGATGTTAGTTTATAAAATTAAATAAATATTTATTTAATTTAGATCTAGATTTATTCGATGCCAACCTACGCTATTTAATCAATATAATTAAAAGTTGTAAATAAATACATTAAATTAAAACAACGTGTATGTAACTCAGTTACTAATAAATATTTGTTTAGTTAACATTTATTCCTTTAATTTATATATTTTTTCATTGCATAGAAATATTTATTTGTAAGTTATACGGAGATCGCTCGTATCGCTCCCGTACCACAGTGTCCGCGGCTACTCGCGCTGCACGTACACGCCGGGTTGAATTCACGTCACGAACACGGCCGTTTTGTTTGCGCTTCCACTCGCTTTAATACGTAATTTGTTGTGAATGCCGCGGAATTGGCACACTGACAGCCCCCTGCAATTGAAAACGTATCAACCGAGGTTCCCGTTGCTCGTCTCCCGCGCCCGGAGCCCGGCGCAACGGCGCTCGGTGACACATTCAAATTATCCGTGCCCGTATTGTCGCTAAATACTAGTATTGTCTGCGATCGCGAACGTACACAGTATTCCGGCCACGTTGAGAGCTATAAGCGGAATTGATGTACGTAGCTGGTGTTCTAACGCCCACACTGTATGCAACGTACGTATGTATCGGTAACAAGAATATCGAATTACACGCGGTAGATACACCTACGTGTTTGGATGTCTAGAATTGTAATCATGTGGAATTTGAAATGGAACGAAATTTGATTTTTACTCAACTGCGTCGGAAGGGGGTGGGGATTGATAGGGAAGAAGCCAACTTTTAACAATATAGGTAGCAAATGAAATGTAGTAAATAAACTATTCCCAAAAAATATATAGATACTATTAACATTTTTATGTTACTATTTTGACGTATAAAAGGCTTTAAATTAAATATATTATAGAAACAAAAAAACATCTGCTGGAATATTTAATGAACTAAAACAATCAAAATCAATTTTAAGCTGTCGGGTTGTTTGTTTTAATATTTTATTTAAATAATGTTACTAGTTTTTTTTATATTAGAAGTAGCTGTCGGATGATCACTGAATTTGATCTAAACTCAGATAGTCATTTTACGTAAGGTCGGTTACTCATGCGACTCTCATGAGGATTCCTCAGGACGCTTTTTATACGTATTACTTTGTAATTACACCTCTAATTCGTCATGGCAAGAGTGACAGGAATAGACTCGACAACGATCAATTACTGCTAGTCAAACTTTAATATAATTTTCCACCTACAAACTTGAGTTACACATACTTATTATACTGATTTAGTATTTACAAAAAAATAACTCGCGTATAATAGAAAATACGAAGGGTCAGTTCACTTGATAATAATGTAGCAGACGGTGCCCTTTGTGCGCCTCCGGTTCGGAAGTAGCAATTTTTCCGTGACATCCGGCGCCCCGCCGCGGTGTCCTGTCCACCCGCCCCACGGCTTCAACGCTGCATAATATTTTCTTTCGCATGACGAGCATCTTTGCCTAGTAATTGAGGATTATTCGCCTAAAGAGTGTACGTGCTCAATCTGTGTCGTCACATCGAAATTGATTCGATAATGTAATTTTATTGTACTGAACCTTTTTTATCACCGGAAAGATACAGAATTTGTAGATACAGAAAGACTTATAATAAAATTACAGATAAAGTTTATTTTTAGGCAGTATTAAATAGTTATATTAAAGAAAGTGATGAAGGCGCAAGCAATACTTGAAACAATGTTAAATTTCTGCGCCACTAAAAATGTCTATATCATAATTATCTGTGTACTAATAATAATAAAGTAATTTTCGACAGATGTGTAAGACTTGTTAATTATTTAGGAGATGATATGTTTATTCGACTTCATCTCAGAAATCGCTATTTTCCGTTACATTCCCAACCAAGTTCCCCGCCTAAGGAACAAGTAGCCAAATGTTGGATAATAACATTAATATATGAACGTTGATATTTAAATTATTTTCATGCAAGAAAAGTTGTTGTTTATATAAAATTTAAGTAACGAACTAGCATTCAGTTAGGTTTACTATTTACTATTACTGTTACTAAAAATAGGTAAATAATAGGTAATTGGTTACTGCCGCGCATGGATATCAACGAAAACCATTTATTGTAGATAAGGGGTGCTATTTGAAAGATAACAATGCATGTTGGCTACTAACCATCATATATATTTTGTAATACTCAAAAAATTTGTACCGATATGTAAAAATACTGCTCGTAACGACACCGGCGGTCAGCAATTGATATTGTAGCAGACGGTCTCTTTGTGAGGCCTCGGCTCAGTAGAAGCAATTTCCCATAACATCCGGCGCCGAATCCTCCCTTCTCGCTGCATTTGTTTTTCACTTTCAGTATAATAGTTCAAATTTGTTAAAACTTGTGACAAATAATTGTAAAACTTGTATTTATCGTCAACCCATTATTGTCCCACTACTGGGCTTGGGTCTTCTCTCGCAGAATGAGAGAGTTTTAGGCCATAGTTCACCGCGCTGGCCAAGTGCGAATTGATAGACTTCGCATAACTTAGGTAAGCAATAAGGAAGAGTCATCATAATAATGTATGTAAGTAAGTCTAATCATAATATTATGAGTGATTGATTAAAAATTTCAAGTTACGGTACTATATTATATTCCTATTACTGAAGCCGTCTACTTGACTGATTGATCTGTAATACCACTTCCAGTCCCACAAATACTCTAATCTATCAATTCAAAGGGGCTACATAAACTTGCAGTTTGCATTCAAGTGCGGTTTCATCAATATTACTGTTTTCTCGGATGCAATATCCGGCGTAGTACCCCGGATGCGGAGTTGGTTCTAATGGGATTTCATGGCATAGTATTTCAACATCGCTTAGCTAATCTGACTTGAAGTTTATATCCGCTAAGTATATTAGTCTAAGCCGGAACGCGAATGGAAGTGCTAATTGGTTAATTTAAATAGCACTCTACGTACTTCAATCCGTTTCGTAAGGCACGTGTTTGATATTCGCCTAATAATTCATAGCTATTATTATTTTACATTATTTTAATGTTTGATAGATATCATTTATTGTCATTGCTTTACAGTGAAGGAAAACATGCCTAAGAGTTCTATAAAAACTTAAATGTATGTGAAGTCTACCAATTCGCTCTAGGCCAGCGCGGTGGACTATGATGAACGTTGGGGCGGTAATGTGTGTGGGCTGAAACTCTCTCAATATGACCTCCGGCAGTGGGACAAAATTATGGGCGGATGATGAGATTAATGTTATAAATTAAAAAATAAATATCAAAGCAAAAAACATTCTTTATTACTGTACTGATGAAGATAAAGCAGCCGAGCGGAATCTGGGGAACCTTTAATAGTATTATTATTACTTTTTATTAAATTGAAGGTAAGTGGTTACTGCCTCCCATGGTAGTGTAGTTACACTGGAGAACTACCACCATCAAACCTATTTCTAGCGTAAAAGCAATTCTTGCGTTTCGGTGGAAGTGTGTGGTTGCCGACTCACTTATATATGAGACTACCATCTTAGTCCTCGGGAGTAGCAACGCATCTGTGATCGACTTCAGATAGAACTCGTGTTCTGTATGAAGTTGCTTACAGATGTCTATGGGCGGCAGTAATCACTATCAGGTGGACTGCATGTTCGTCTGTTATTTCAATCCGATAAAAAAATCTTTATATATTTTAACATACACTCAATTTAGGTAAAAGTTCGAATTGCTATTCCATTAGATTAATTATATAGAACCATGTTAGTGCTTCGAGATATAGCAAGTTTCCAAATGTGATTACGTTATAATTACTTATCTCATTACTGATATAATCCGACCGAATCGTGGTGGTTTTAGTCACCGTTAACTTAGTGTATGGCCTCATTAATGTTGAATAAGGCTCCGTAAAGGCGATACGTTGTCACGGATAGTTATCGTGCAGTTAATTCGGGTCCGGGGTATGGATCAAGGGTTGTCATGACGATGCCTCGCGACCTCTCGCCTCTGTTATTAAGCTCCTCTCAAACAATATGCCGCAAATTGAGTTAACTCACTAATAATGGTATCGCAACTGCGGAGGGCTCGGCTTTCACATCGAGAGGGCAATCTCCCTCCGTGGCGAGTCTCTATTACCTTTTATTCTATTTGCCGAGATTAATAGCTACGACGTGTGCATGTAACCACAACTGCTGATGCTATTTTATATCCATAAACGATTTGTATTAAACAGAGATATCAATTTTGATTTTTCTTCATGGTCATATGTAAAAAGCCGATAAGACAGGAGTAATAATGTAGTATTTCCTACAAGACGTTGTTCATAGTTGTATTGTTGCTTTTGAGTAACAAATTGGATCGTAACAGATAATTTTCTTATCTTATTATAACTTATATCGTTTCATGTTTATGTGAATATACATTTTTAGTTTAGAGGCTCTTGAATATAAATTTCGTAATGTAGAAAGAATCACAGTTAATTCCAGTATTTTGTACGTGAATTCAGCTGCTAAATAATTCACATTTTTTTACGGATTTATGAAGGGAGAATTTATAAAGTGGAACAAGTGAGAAGGTGAAGACAAAATAATGGTAAGTTTATGAAAAGCTCACGAGATGAAACCGCGGGCGAAGCGGGCGGCGGGCGTACGCGTGCGGCTTCCGCACCGCATTGGAACCGCTCCCGTCTCAGCGAGCTATGATTTCAATTATTGTTTGATGTCGTTATTTCTCTTGTGTTTATTCGGGCCGCGTTCCTCCATTTTTTACTTCACCCTTCCACCCTCGTATTTATTCTCGCGAGTCGGAGGTGCGCCTCAACCTCGGAAACTGATATGTTTGGCGCTACGGCTGCGATGTTTGAACAAGGCGACTCGTAGCCGAAACGAATTGAGTGGTGTTATATCGAGGACGTCTTCCGCTATCGTCTTCCACGTATCGTTTATACAAAATAAAGTTGTTTAAAGGCGAATTAGATACTTTTAACGTAATAGAAAATTATTAGATACACATTAAGTATATATAAGACTAAATGATCTGAAAAAAGTTTTTTTTTTTTATTTGATTTAAGTAGCAAACGAGCATGCAGTCCACCTGATGGTAAGTGGTCACTGCCGCCCATGGGCACCTGTAAGCAACTTCAAATAGAACATGGATTCTTTCTGAAGTTAATCAAAGATGCGTTACTACTCCCGAGGACTATGATGTTCGCCTCATATAAAAGTGTGCCGGCAACCACACCCTTCCGTCGAAACGCAAAAAATGCTTCACGCTAGAAATAGGATGGCGGTGGTACTTCCCCGGTCGAACTACTCTGGTTCTACCACCTTCAGATTACTTCATGAAGAGCTGCAATTCCATATCCAATCAATTCATTGTTAACTTGATGATATATAATATAATATCATTGGCTCGACTTAAGCGTGGTGTGATTTGAGTAACAATAGTAACTTTTCGTACTATTCATTTGCGATACGGTTTTGTATGTATTTTTTGTAGAACTGTACTATATGGGTATTTGTACTATTTCACAGTACTAATAGTTAAAATAAATTGACTTGATTCAATTTTAATTTTCATCTAGTTTTGAAAAAGATTTTTATATAATTTAATTATATTTCATTTATAAAAATGAGTGAATATTTATTACGCGTCAATAATATATAAAATGTTAATTTCAATTTAGTTCATCTTAAGATATTTTTTTTATTTCTTAAAAATAATTGAACTATTATTCACGTTAATTAATTATTAATACTGTGGTCACATATCAAAGACTGTTTTAATATATATTTAATGTAAAGATTCAAATGAATTTAGATTGCTGCTCTGGGATTACTATAAATACCCATGATTTTTTAATTCTTGCTCTACTTTTTATTGGAAAACTAGTTGAAAATTAAAATTGAATCATTGTATATCGGTAAGTCGGGGTGCAAAACATATCTGCCTTGACGTTTCACCTTCAATATATCACATTGTTAGCGTAATTACACTTGGTAGAACTATGATCATGAATATTATCCAAAAAAAGGTTAAACATATGCACGAATCCCATAAAGTATTCAATGCCATATATTGTACACGGTCTAAAATCGCACATAAAGCATTCCTGCAGTCTCCAGTGCAATAATCACAGTAGGCATTCCGTAGTAGTCTTCATTAGTATTCATTAGTACACATACTGGCGGATCCTAGAATGGGGGGTTAATTGGGAGGGAGTTAACAAACCCATTCGTTTATACCCCTACTTCAAATCTAAGAGAAAGCATTTTCTTATCGGACGATCTTTCGTTACACGTAAATTCAGTTACGAGCCGCCTTGTGGCTGGTTAAACCCTCTCGATTGAAAGTCCTAGATCCACCAGTGATCATAAGTATTGGCACACGAAGCATTCTGAAATAGTTTCCATCGGATTGCATCATCGATAATTATTATTGTATTCCACTGCCTAACCACGGCTAAAATAGAAATCACAAACACTGGTGCATGAAACATTCTACCATAGTCACCTGTAGTAGTCATCTTAAATATGAGGCATTCCACAGTCTCCAATAAATTACAATAATGAAATGTCAGCACACAACACATTCCACTTGTATTCGACAAATAAACCTGTAGTTAGCAATATAGCGTCCCTGTGTTATAGTCCCCGCCTTAAAACCCTTTATATTAGAAATTAAGCCTTTAAATAAGACCAAGGAAATAAATATCATTACTTTGAGTTAATAACAGTTTTTAAGTATTTCCAAATAACACCAGTGTTATGCACTACTGTTGTGGTCTGAAGAGTGTATTAAGGGAGAAATACTTATGCAAGGCATTCCAACTTAGTCCTCAGGGGTAGCAACACATCTGTGGCCAACCTTAGGTAAGAATCTGATCTTATCTGGGGTAGATTACTGATGTCCATAGGCAGCAACGACCACTTACTATCAGGTGGACCGCATGCTTGGTTGCTACTTCCATATTATAAAAGAAAATAAAAAACAAACAGTGTAATCATGTTAGGTTGAAATAAATTTGTAGATATTAAAAAGGAGTAAAAACTGTGAATTTGGCATTATTTTATTGTCTTTCCATATTTCGAAAAGGCCAGGCCTTTTCATCGGTGTGATGAATTAAATTTTTATGGAACCTGGCTTTTTAAATGCCAAATAAACATTTTTTAATTCATTTTGATCATCTGAAATTTCAATTTATTTCGATTCAACCTTGCTTTCATTGCTTTTGTACTGATATTTACTTGAAATAAGAAAAAGTTATATTATTGGTCTTACTTGAGGCTCGATTTCCAATTATTAAAGGCTTTTTCCATAAATTACTGGAATTGAATTGTATCTCGCTGTTATTTAAATCATTACCTATAGAGTAGGAATTGATAACTGTATTGTATAGTATGAGAGACTGCTATCAAATTGTACATGTCATGAAGTATATAACTCGTACATAACTTGATCAAATCTATTTAGATTAATGTAAAATAACTTAGTTTAAAAGTGTCAAGTTTAGAAAAAGTTTGATAGCAGTCTCTTGAACTATTTTACGCCTAAATGTACGAGTTTTTGGATTTTTATAATGTTTTGTAATTATTACGCCATACTTGAAGTTTTCGATAAATTTACCACTCATACTTAATATTCCATCGACATTTTATAGCAATATCTAATTTATGTATCGATAAATTTAGTTCTTAGATAAATGTAAATATTATTTAATTTTAAACATATGTTACCGCGACGTGACAAAATTTCTTTCAATAATTTATTCAAATGCTAATCTACGGAAGTTTATCACATGTAAATTTTATTGTTTTGTTCAGTATTGCATAAGCGTATAGTATATATTATTATAATATTGTCATACCCTATAAATAGATTATTCAAAATAAAAGAATGGAAACAATAAACAATTGTATTATTTAGAACGATCACCATCTATGTAAACAATTATAATCATTGAACCGCGTGGCGGAGCGGTCAACATACCGGTCTGACACGCAGTGGGTCCCGGGTTCGATCCCCGGCCAGACAGAAATGTGAATGATGAGTTCAAATTTCTGTTCTGGGACCACCAGGCGAATAAACAAACAACCAGAGTGTTTGTGTATTCGTCTTTGCGTGTATCCATGGCACCCACGACACAGGAGAAAATCCTACTGTGGGGCCATGAGTGTACAAAGCGTGTATTAATGTGCACAAGATAAATTATTACAAAGGAAAATAATAATAACATAACGTTGTAGTCTAGCAATAGAGATAAAGCTGCCTCTTCTCATGTTTAAGATACAATGAATATTTACATTATCGATAAAAAAATTATATATTACAATTCAAATACAGATTGGATTTAACAACCATCAAGTTTAGCAGGTGGTAGAACCAGTGTAGTTCGGCCAGGAAGGTAGTACCGCCGCACCTATTTCTAGCGTGAAACAGTTATTGCGTTTCAGTGGGAGGGTGTGGTTGCCGGCTCACTTGTATTTAAGGCGAACATCCTAGTCCGCGGGACTAGCAACGCATCTGTGATCGACTTCAGATGAAACACCTGTTCTGTGTGAAGTTGCTTACAGATGTCCATGGGCGGCAGTGGCCACTTACCATCAGGCGGACAGAATGCTCGTTTGCTACTTCAAAAGTGTGAAAAAGTGTATGTAGCATTGGAACCACATAATTACAGAGATATTCATGGGTGGCATTTTTCATTTTATTTCATTTATGTATTTGTAAAGATGGGAATTTTATATTTACCTTTTGGTGTATGGGTACGTGAGTAGGTGGTTGCCTAAATTGAAGTGTCGTAGAAATAGAATTGATGATAATAGCCCTGAGATACCCTAGCGAGGGTTGTGATTTTTTAAACTCTATTTTTATAGGTAGGTAGTAGGGTTCCCACTTGGTAAAGATCTTTTTACATGTAAACTTGTAAAGGCTTAATTCCCCTTTTCATATAAATCTATTCTAAGTGCAACATTATTTATTCAAATACATTATTAATCAACAGTCAGTGGGCATAGTCGTTAATCATGTGGTAAAATAAGTGAATATAACAAAAAAATATCGCGTTTGCGCGAAAAATGCTTAGTCATGTTTTTGTTAATCACATGAGGATTCGAATTATTTTGAGTCTAAGTATGTCCCTTATTTACTAACCTTATAATGATAGTAGAACCAATGTAGTTCGACCTGACAAGAACCACCGCCACGCTTTTTTCTAGCGTGAAGCAGTTCTTGCGTTTCGTTGGAAGGGTGTGGTTGCTGGCTCACTTGTATATGAGGCGAACATGATATATACAATTACCACTTACCATCAGGTGGACTGCATTCTCGTTTGCTACTTAAATCTGATGAAAAAAGATAAAAAAAACCTAACCTAACCTTGAAGCCTCTCTTATTTCCATACATCGACACTCCCGAGCGTTTTGAAATTTTAAACTTATGTTTCTCCCGATCTGTTATTGCTTATGTATCTCCAGTTGAAGTTTGGCACAGATATTTTATTTGAGGTAATTTAAATAAGTAATAGCTAATTATATTA
>DWNE01009264.1:0-11006 GCA_018249875.1 Cecropterus toxeus | reverse complement strand
CCCTTATTGGATTAAATAGACATTTAAAGTAAAAAAAAACTTATAAAGTTATTACACATATTAATTTTAGATGTATAATTTTATTATAAATTGTAATACCCAATTATATTTTACAGTACAAATACAAATATATCATTCGTTTTATTAATTATTATATGAACTTATTTATGGCGACGCAAAAAAGTCTTGAATTGAAAAATAGTTAAGTTTATACTTTTTTGAATGACCAATTTTTGTACTCTTGTGACAATGGACTAAAGCAATTGTTATTACCGTAATTCGTGAAATTTATACTACACATTGTGACATTATTGTTATGAAAAAATTATGACATTTTTTTTAAATATTTGATTGTTATTACTGACCCTTATTTGTAAAAAAAAATGTGTCCTCCGCTGTCATTCTTGAATATCTGTACTAGCCTCATTCCAAAGTGAACAAAACCCCGATTTTGCTATTTAGAAAATCAGTTTACTTTCATTCTACATTGTTTTCGTACAGCGGAAGCTAAACATTAAATGTGTATGACATTTTTTTTAAAGTTTGTATAATAGTGGGAACAGAACTTTAATAAACTTTTCATTAAATATTTTTACACTATGTGTTACAATCTTGACAGGAAATTATTGTATAACATTAATGCAATAAACAAATTAAATAGGACGTTAAGTATACGTCTAAAATTATGATTTATTTTTCTAATGTCATTCACGCTTTAATTTAAAAAGTGTAAATCTTATTTTATTTGTATTTAAAATCCTACAATCATATTAAATGTCTTAACCTAATATGTGAGATAATTAATTATTCAAACTTATTTTTTCTTTAATGAAATTTTATGATTGTTCATTTGTTAAAAGTAAGAGATTCACATTTGTGTGTAGTAAGGATTGACAAATTATGTTTCATCGTAAAATTGTATTAAATGAGTCGAAATATAATTATTTACTTTATATTAACCGTACCGTATAGTACAATGTTGCATTCATATTTTATTAAATGAAGTTAAGCATGTTTGACAAACTTAATTTTTGAGTAATTTTAATTATCTTAATAGCCAAAATTATATTGGCTTAAGATTCGAATAAATATTTAAATGTAAACAGTCGAATAACTAAGTATTTGTCGTTATATCTGTTAAATTTTGCTGTAAGTCGACAACATTACTTTTCTTGATTGACACTAAAATTCATGTCTGCATATTTTACAAAGCAAGACACGCAGAAAAGACGACGGATGTGGACAAAGTATAAACCTTATTTTATCGAGTTTTATACAAAATACGAGATAATAGAGGGACACAACGTCTAGTCTGCGTCTTACCTGCCCGACGTCTCTTCCATGTGTTACATACAAATCAATAAAAATAGAGTAATCCGAAATATTTTGCTTAACATTACGACATCGTTCATTAAATGTATCTGTGTTTCAAAATTGTGTGCCTTGTTCGGTTTAGACACGTTAAGGCTGTCGGCTTACGAGAGTGACGAAGACGTACATAATTATAATTTAAGCAGAGCACCTTCGATGTGTTTCACTGCCTTTACTAGAGATTATAATTGGTTAATGTTAGGCTAGGAACAGTCCGCTGTCCCCGACGTTCGCCATGCGTAGGCATTCGTGCTTCATGTGTCAGTAAAGATGTGGAAATGTAACTGTTTTTTATTTTTTATATAGTCATTTAAGTACCTGCTGAGGATGTGACAAAAACTTCTATTACGAAACAACAACAGGATGAGAAAGATAACAAGGTGACTTATATTTATTAAAGTTAATTTTTAATGCGTAATATTGTAAAAATACATTGTAAAAGTGCGTTGAGCAGATTATTTTATCTATGAGCGGTAAGAAGCGGTGCGATAGAAGCAAAGGCCGTAAAAAAGCATTCAATTGGCTAAGCGCGAGTTAGACTCGCAGGCGAAGGGTTCCGTAGCATTATCATTCATAAATCTTGAAGAGAAAATATAGCTCTGTTGTAAAAATGATAAATAAAGTTATTATTTGTTCATAAAATAATAAATTTGTAAAAACTTACTAGAGGAACAATAATCATTTTAATAATTTGGTGTTGAATAACATTTCGACATTAGTTTCTCTGGGAGTAGTTTTGTTTAAATACCTATTTTTATCGTCATTTTTGTCAATTGATTAGATTTTTCCATTTTCTCAGTTAAAGAATTTCTATATTATTTAATAATAAAAATAAAAACGTAACATATTATTATTAACAGAAGCATAAGAATACGTTGATAATTAATACACAAAAATTAAAGTTATCCACTCAAGGTAGTGAAGCGTCAAATGAGGTTGAAAATGAATAAGTAAAAATACGGGTATGTTATAATATAACATATAATAAAATCATTCTAGCATATCGTCATTGCCTTTGGGCCGATCAGCGACGATACAGTTCTCGTAATTCCACTTCGGGAATATTCGCTTGTATAGATTGAGTAGCACCGTATCTTGCGATTTGAGCTGGCCGTCGAAAACACATTTCATGTGCCCGTGGGTACCTGTAAAATAAATGATTTTTTAACTAACAAATGAGCAGGTAGCCTAATCAAATAAATAGCACTTTCTACAGTTATAGTCTTACAATACGATTTCTTGTATTGTTCGTACTCAGAACCAGAATAAGAATGTACATTTATTGTTTTAATGTTTGCCTAACCAGGAATATACTTGAAGTATCAATGAACGGTATAGAAACCACTTCGATTCCGAAACCAACTGATGGGTGTCTGCTCTTGCAACGATTATCGTTATATTTGTATGTCCTTCCACACCCAAAGTCGTTAGCAGCGCAACGTTCAGGAATGGGCGCACTTTGTCGATCAAGGAGAATACAAGGGTGTAGTTCATACAATGTATGAAATTATTGTGGTTTACCTAACTAAATAACTACAATACTGCTCACATCTTTCTAAAGTTAACACTAGTTGGCAGAGTAGTATTGCTTTAAGAAGGAATTATGACAAATCATACATGCAATGACGGTTTAACTCATTCATAATTAATTTAAGGTCTATTCCACTTAAGCATAGATCGTTATTTATCTGTTATCAAATAAAACTATAAAAGATTTTTAGCCTAACATATTGAAGTAACATGTTTATTACAATATTTTTATGATCAAATTTTAACCAAAATTACGCATACCTAATGGCTCCTTAATGTGACCAGTACGACCATACTTAGTTCTGAGTTTGCAAGGCTTGAAGTATACAACATCATCTCTATTGAAGAACATGAATCTTATAACAGCTGACTTCTTGTGAACCTGAAAAATATAATTTTAATCTTATTATCAAAGTTTTCTCTAATGAATGAAAATTTGTTTTTTACTGAATGTTTTTAACCGACTTCCAAAAATGAGGAGGTTCTCAATTCGTCTGTATTGTTTTTTAATAAATGATTTACCCAGTATATATTAGAAACTTATGGCAACACTCAGCTTACAACAAAAAGTAAAATATACATTGCCACTGAATTTTCATAGGGAATTGAAAACCAAGGTCTAATCATGATTATAAGTGAACTTGTTACATATTTATAACAAACAAGACATACTGCAAAGCTATTATTTGTGGAAACGTTACCTTGAATGGATGACCAGATAAAACAATCCGCTTTATAATTAATCGGTCTGGATTACAGGATAATAGCACTCCAGATGCAACTAACTGCAGATCCGTGTTCTTTTTTTCCTAAAACAAAATACATTGAATATGAGTAATATGGTAACACTGTTTCAAATGTATCAAATTCATTTTTCAAAAAGACATTCATTATCTTTTGTAATGTAAATTTGAATTGTCTGTATTTGTAGGCAATAAAGCCGTAACAAATTATTAAGAGAAAAATATATAAAAAAATTGATTGTTCTTACCTTAAAACATAGCACTGTAGATGGACTAAATTGAATAGGTGCATAGAACGATGCAACACATGTAGATGCAGGCTGGAAGAATCTTTCGTACTGAAAACAAAAATTAAGATCACAAGTGCTGGTTTGAAACAGAGGGTTTTGCATCCCTCCCTTAGTCAGACCAACATGTAAATATAGAAAATTGTCTGTCTTTAGTGCTTGCTGCTGTATGCTAATCTTTGCATGTCCATGGTTCCCATAAAACAAGTAATTGAAGTATGTATGTGGTTAAGAGTAATCATTTACCTATAATTTTCTATCTCTATAAGGAGCTGTTTTTTAATTTTTTCATAAGGAGTGGTGTCACTGCCATGGATATCTGTAATCAATTTCATATAGAACAGATGTCCTGACAAAAACAGACTGCAGTTGAAGCCTTTCCTGGCAATTAAGAATGTCACCTCATATATAAATCTGCACACTATCTTAATTTTCCACAGAAATGGAAGTACTCCGTTACACTAAAAATAGGTGTAGCAAGGATACCTCTTCAATTAAAATCCATGCTGCTTCTTCCATTCAATTTTTACTGACCTTATGTTTACTTCCATTAGTGTGTTGACTGAAGATAGGATTTACAATAAATCTTCTATACCCCACTTGGAATATCAGACGTTCTTTACTCTTTATTGGCTCATCACTGGCACCAGTACGTTTGAGCACCACATTCATCAAAGACATCTTGTGCTCATGAGGCAGTAAGCCAAACACAGACAGTGGGTTCTTGCTGTTAGCTGCATGGAACACCTTCCAAAGATCTTGACGTACATCTTTTACATGGATTGTTATGTAGACTCCATACTGAAAATTTTTGGTTAAAATAATATGATTATTTCAGAATTTTTCTTATGAAGCAATTTCAAAAAGGGCTTAGAAAAATTATATAGGTAATTTCGTTTAACAGTGAAATTGTATAAAACATAATTGAAGCAATATTTTTAGCTGGGATGCACACATGTTAAGAATAAAGCCTGAATTATTACAGCATTGGGTCGTATATGATTTTAGACTAAAATTATCGCGGAATTTATACATTTTTAAAATGTTACGCTGTGACCACAAACCATGTAAATAACTGTGTCGAAATACCGGTGAAAAGAAATTCAAAAACTCGTAAACCATGAGTACCCGTAACATATTAAAAATCATTGGGTATAGTTATAAGTTCTTTAAAGGAATCATAAATAAACAAAGAAACGGGCAAATTTTTAATAAAAGCAACTACCTCCTAACCTAACTCATACGGAAACATTGACTGTAATATTTTTGTATTTCAACTTATATATATTTTGACTATCAATGTTATTGAATAGAATAATTTAAATAACATTACTTTATTCTCAAATCACATATTTTTCTACATAAAGTTGTATCCCAACATTCACTGTCAATTTTATTAAACAAATATTCCACTCACCATACTAACAAGACTTTCTTCAAGCTCTTTAAAAACTCTCCTCCGTGTACGATCATAATTCTCGAACTGAAATATTCTGGCAAAATCAGCAGGTAAGTTTTCTTTAGGATCCCAAGCAGATGTTCTGAATGATTCCAGTCCTCTGTATCTCATGAACCGCTCCCTTGCAGGGACATCTTGGGGAGTGTCTACTTCATCTGGAAACTGTTGGTCTTCACGAGCAGCCACCAACTTCTGCAACATCTCATGTTCTTCAGCTGCATCAATTGTTGCATCATACTTCTCATCAATTGGACCAATTTCTGATTCTGTGACAGATGCAAAGTCATTGTCTTCTTCATCAGCCTCTTTGTCTGAGTTCTCTTCTTCGCAGGACATGAATTCGTCGTTGTCGTCATCATCACCATCATCATCATTATCATCTACACTTCCATCGACTGCACTATCTTCCTCAGCATCAGACTCCACAATCCAAGCTGCCTGGTAATCAGACCAACCTTTTGGCACTTTCTTCACCTGTTTTTTCTTGGATTGGCTTCTCTTTGTATCTAAATTGGATTGCTTAATCTCGTCTTCCGTGGGCCAAGTTTGTTCAGCATCCATTGCATCTGGTACATTCTCAGATTGAAGACTCTCTTGCTTAGATGGATCAGGGACTTGTAGCACTATAACATTAGCAAATTCAGCATCCATATTGTCTGTCTTAGTGTTTTCTTTTCCTGAATATAAAGGATGAGGATCATCTGCAGCATCAATTCTTGACATTTGAAAATCACCCAGTCCAGTAATATGCACTAACCCATTTACACTTAAAGGCATGCCTTTTAAGTATCCAGTTACTTTTAAAGTTCCACTTTCACCTTCTGCATCTGGTACATATTCAACTTCCTCCGCTAACATGTAAGGTCTCTTTTCCCTGTGATGGATGATGCTACGTTTCTGACTCCCTATCCGACGTAGCAAGTTTAAGCCATCTGAACTTTTGTCAAGTTGCATTACTTTCTCCTCTGGAAGCCACTTTGAAATAAGTTTTTGAACATTTTGTTTTTCACTAGTCCTTTTCTTGGGGTGTACACCTTCAATGTCCATGGCTACCACTACAGGTGTTGGCATTCCTTGTGCCATGGATAAAGCAAGGACTCTTTCACCCCATTCATCCACTGGTTCATCCAAAGCAGAGCTGACAAAGAGAACTGTGTCGGCAACTTTCAGTGCATCAAGAAGAGCAAAGTCATTGCCAACTTCTGGGCAAACAAAAGAGAACCTTTGTTTGAAATTTGTTAAGCTGTAAAAATGAAATGATCATGAACGTGTTATCTACACCAAAACATATCTCACATTTATTTATGAAATAAAAAAAATAAGTGGTCTTTTCTAAACTGTGTGTTTTCCTAAGCAAGTACACTTCACAAAATTGTAAAAACTTTTTCCTTTCATAGTTCTCAGTCTATGTATTTACTGAAAACCATTGGATTCAAAAGACACAGGACCGGTTGAAGTGGCACCTATGTCCAGCACTGGACATCAAGAGGCTGATGGATGGATGGATATTTGACAGGACTTAATGGATTTAATGGAATTATTATTGAAGCAAAGACAACTTCTAAGAAGCATAAAAATGCACGCCAATTACTAGAATATGAGTTTCGTTGTAGCTCTATACAATATACAGCCATGATCATAGCAAAGATTATCATTAATAAGTTAATTAAAAGTGGTTAGAGGCATCACTGTCACTTATTACTAGTGTGATGAATTGATGTAAGGGCATACTAACTGACTTACATAAGGCAATTATCTTAAGCCTGTTCTTTATGGAGTTGATTACAAGTGTCGGATGTCGATCTGAGATCGATCAATCGAAGAATCGATCTTTCGAGTCAAAAAGATCGATTTTTTAAATTAATCTGTAGCGCTGAATCGATTCAGTGAATCAATATATTACCCTTAAAAATCGACATTCGATTTTTGTCTCCGTGGCAAGTTAGATATTTTGTTTTTTTTTGTCGTCTAGTTAGATATTGAAAAAGATCGATTCTATGGGAATCGATCTTTTTAACCTCGATTTTTTAGTGAATCGATTCATTAGCCTACGATTCGAATCGATATAAAAATCGATCTTTTTTGGAAAGAATCACCATCCCTATACAAGTGTACATAACCAACGGTTACTACTTATCATCACTTGGATTGCATTTTCATTTGCTACTTAATTGTATAAAAAAAATAGAAAGTCATAAAAATTATAGTAATTAAACACCAACTAATTTATGTCTTTATTCTTCCATTTCTTACCTAATATGTAGAATACCAGTATCAGACTGAGTTACACCAACACCTTCATAGCACGTCTTCAAGATAACCAACGCAGATTGCACGTCTAGCTGGGCGTTCAAAGGCACCACACACACGAGGAACGGAGGGTTCCGAATACCGCCTAGCGCGCGTTTCTTTGACATCGCCTCTTCCCTCTTATTCTTACGTATTTGCATCGCCTGGTGACGTCGCTCATCTTTTTTGAGAATATGACGATTTCGACGCACAATTTCCTTCACGTTGATTTTACCTAAAACCCAAATTTAAATAAAAAAAACTCCAAAATACACAGCGAATACACAAAAGCTAACCTAACCTTTTACTGCCGCTGCTATTCCGCGCTTAGATCTGTGCCACGACTTATGAGCCTTATTGCTCTGCTTAAGGCTACCAGCGCGATGGGCCTGCTGCATCTTAAGTTTTTAATTTAAGATAATAAAATGTAGATTTGTTTTTATGTTTAACACATGCTATTCAAAAATTTAAGTTTGATTATTTAAGTTTAATGACAATGACAGAAGCAGAACAATAAAAAATGTCACAGATTCAACCTTAGATCGAGATCTATCCACAGATTATCCGGATACAAAACTATACAAGATCCCTTTCGAGGATCTCTTTAATAATTTCTTTGCTAAAAAAACGTAAAAAAACGTTTCACAAAACTGTATTTGTGTTACCTACTAGTCCTACTACATTGGTTTTTTGTTAATTACACGTCGGTGATGGTATGTTAGCAAAATAACGAGCTGCTAAGACAATCAAATAAAAAGTACTAGATTAAGTTAAAACATAATAAATAATTCATTTAGAATTTAAGATACAAGAAAAGATCACTTTTTATCAATTACGTACTTAAGATAATTTAGAAATTTTGTTATTAAAGTAAAAATTTAAAATTTTACAATATTAAAATAAATTATTATTCATTATTTTACGAAATTAACTAAAAACTTGAATTACAAAATAGCCCTAAATTATTTTATACCGAAATTAATGACGAAGAATGTTAAAAAAGTCCATTATAATCCGGATTTATGCAAATAAAGAGTATATCTTGAAGAAAACAACACAAAATATTAAGGCAACATTTTCCACGCCAACATCACAGGTCACGTGACATGACGTTGTGGACGTGTCATTTGTGGACGGCTCGCTGGCGGCGTTGCGCAGGCTCATTTTCGTAAAAGTCTAGTTGGAGTCTTATTATTGAACAAAAGTTGAATGGTTTCCTTGGGCTTGATCAGTTAATTATATAGTTAGGATAGTTAAATCACAGTAAATCAAAATGGGAAGTGAGTATCGTGTATATTTTTCTAATGAATAGTGAATTTATGTACAGCACGTAATGCCCGATTTTTGGAAATAAAATTTGTATGTTGATAATTTTGTGTTAAAACGTGTAAAATAACTGAAAATTTCATGTTTGCAGTAAAATTCCTCGAAGTTATAAAGCCCTTTTGCAGTATACTGCCAGAAATAGCGAAACCAGAACGAAAGGTGAGTTTTAAGATTTTTCATATTTATCCTTAATTTTAATACATTTCCAGGATAAATATTGTTATTAATTTAAATATCTAAGTAGTTTATAGGTTTATTAACTTATTTTTTTCTTTTTTCGAGAAGTGAAAGTGAGATAACCTATACAGTCGAAATAGTAACTGTAAATCACAGCTTTGTTGGCACTTTGTGAAATGTTTATGAATGAAACTTTCCTATTTCAGATACAATTCAGGGAGAAAGTATTATGGACAGCAATAACGTTATTTATTTTCTTAGTATGCTGCCAGGTATGTACATTTTTTGTGTATTTTAATAAACTTCAAAGATAAAGATTCCATATGTTCAAAGTAATTGGTTTTTGATGATGTAGGCTGCCTTTGAGATGCATTCATTGTGTTCTCTAGAGAAACCCTTTGATGTGAAGTGAAAGTTTCACAGCTGGGTTTGAACTAGATGCCTTTTTATTTCATAACTTACTTTAACACATGCATAACATATGCATCTGTACAATTAAGTTTTATGACAGTTTTGAACTAGTTTTAAGGTCTTCAATATATTTAATCAATTGGTTTATCAGCCCATACGTATAATTATGTTTCATTTGTATGAAGGTACCTTCCACCAATTACATTTATTGTACATAAAGTATAATAATAAAGTCAATATAGAAATATATTGAAAACAGGTATAAAAAATATAGTCATACATATATAACTATTATTTTATAGTTGTATGCAATATGAATATGATCCTGTTATTGTTAATATGCATAAAAGTTTGTTTATGCTCTGCCTTGAAATAAAAAAATAACTTCTATAAAAAATCAAATAAATTTGATACAAAAGCTACCTTATGTCTTCAAATTAATGTTGCATATTCCTTTATACTTGTGTATTAAAATTAATGTTCTATATTTCTTATTGTGTAAATGATGTAAACCATATTATCCTCCTCTTGATTCCAGATCCCATTATTTGGTATAATGTCATCAGACAGTGCAGACCCCTTCTACTGGATCCGTGTGATCCTCGCCTCTAACAGAGGAACCCTCATGGAGCTCGGTATCTCACCCATCGTCACGTCAGGCCTAATCATGCAGTTGCTAGCCGGTGCAAAGATTATTGAAGTTGGTGACACTGCAAAAGACAGAGCATTATTCAACGGTGCACAAAAATGTAAGTATTAATAGATAAAAAGTATTGAAAAGATTTGCCAAATATCCAAATGTTCCTTGGTACTCCACATATTTGTTCGGAGCTGTCTTTATGAAAGTTGCCTAGTTTTGCATGTAACTGACTACTTGGCTCTTTTGACAGTAACAACACTCGCAAACCTATATTCACCTCATGATTGAATAGAGTTCTTGGTTTGATAATATTGAAAATTTTGCCTGCCTATAGTTTGCCTACAGACTGACAGATCAAACTAGATTTGTATTCAGATACTTTTATAAAATTTTGGTAGCATACAGTCGGTACAACTAATGGTAAGTTGTCAGCCTCTCATAAATTTCTCAAAGACTCTATAATACAGTGGTTCTATCTGAAGTTAATTACAGAAGTATAGCTGCTTTCGAGAACTGAAATGGCCATCTCAAATGAAATTGAGCCAGCTATCACGCCCTTCCACAGTAATGTAACAACTGCTATATGCTAGAAATTGGTGTGACGTTGTTACCTTCCCAAGCAAACTGGGCTTGTTCTACAACCTTGATAATACTTTTTATGTTATTTTGCAATATTTTTGTAACTTCCCTAAGTTTTATCTTATGGTCAGTTTATATATTACAAAACTTATTTATGTAAGATGTAGATAAAAATTATCTAATATTTGTAATAA
>DWNE01009263.1:0-11006 GCA_018249875.1 Cecropterus toxeus | reverse complement strand
TCTTTGTGTGTCCATGGCACCCACGACACAGGAGAAAATCCTAGTGTGGGGCTATGAGTGTAGAAAGCGTGTTTATTTTGTTTTTAAGATGTATGTACATAAATGAATACTTAAAGAAAGTTATAATTTATAAAACACGTGGAAAGTAATTAAAGGAATAAATTGTGAAAACATTAAAATACAAAACGAACAAAAATAACATTAGACCACGAAAAATTAAACTCTTACAATATTTTCTGAAAACCGTAACAGAACAACAAAATAGCAGTTCTATATCTATTAAACAGTAAACAACTATACATCTAATGAGAAACAAATTGCGCCCCGACCCCTTTTAAGTTCGAAGCACGTGTAATTTAAAATCTAATATGATTACTAAATTCCAATCGGGAGCCTCAAAGGGACACAGATTAGGGCAGGCCTCCCCGCCCACACCCCTTCAGGGCCTAAAAACCCCAATATCTACTTTCGGCGAAAAAGCACGCATGCGTAAAAACCTGGCACACACAGACATAACTCTATGTATGCGCCTATTTTAACACGCTGTCTATTTTGTGCGTATATATGTATCTTTGGGGCGTCCCTAGATAATAATATCTATCTGTTTTCTTGTTGCTATTGGCAACGGGGAAATATTTTTCCCTGTGTCGGGGGAAGCCGGGGATCGTGAAAACGCGAATGTGCAAGCCGGTACCTACAGGAAGATGTTCAATCGATTTGTTACTTCTGTAGGTAATTTGATTCTCTGTTCTGTTATTGCGTTTTGTTATCAATTGTGATTTAGGATAATTATTACGGAAATGTTTTAAAACTTTTGTAATTGATGAGTTTAATTACTAAGCAAATAGTAAAAGGTGTCTTGTAATATGAGTATAATAACTGAATATAATATTTGGTAACTTAAAATCTGTAGTCTGTTAATTACTGTTAATTACTGATTCTTAGATATTTTTTTTAGTCCTTAATATAATATACCTATTTCTCGATGCATCCCGAGTGGTCCCATCTGTCCCGTAAACTGTTAAGTTTAATTGTAAAAAATCTATACTATTAATTTTTATTGGTATATTTAATACTGTTTATACCAAGTGCTGTTAAATTTCGTAGGAATTTTCCATAATCTACTTTAAAAGCTTAGTGTTTACGCAGATTTCGTAAACATGTCTGGCAGCTATTGTAATTAATACTTACATGGAATTTACCCATCTAAAATTATTTTTCAACTGTTTCGGTAAATTCTGTAAAAACCATTCGGATATTAACATGACATCAGTTCTTGTTTATTATCATTATTCATTTAGCATGCTCCAAACATACATATTTCAAATAACGTTTAAGGAAAGAAATACCCATATATTAGTTAAAAACCAGATAATTAGAATTTGTTTATAGTTGTATATTAAATTCGGGACCGATTTCGGGATGAAAGCGTTGTTGTAGGTAACAGTTCAGACTACATCAGCAGCCGATTTAATCCGCGTCCGCTAATGGAACGTGCGCTACGGAACGGATAGGTATACACCGATAAGGACCGCTGTAGGTATAAGCTATAAGTACTCCATAATTATACGTCGAAAAAAACAAAAAAATACTCGTACTAATTTTTTGCAAGTCAGAAATATGTTATTTCATAATGCTTTCTAAGAAGACGTTTAAATTTTCGTGGAAATTTTATCAAAATACTTCCAGCCGTTTAAAGTTGACACAGACAAATAGGTAGTACATAGGATGTACAATTAAAAACTAAAATTAATTCAATTTTATAGTAACATACTTCGCAAATAAGCATAATATAAGTAATTATGTGAGTTACTATTTTTTACTTTTAAGTTTTTATGAGTTAATTCCCTAGACTTTTTTACTTAATTTGTTTATAAAGTAGATTTAAGTAATCCAAATAATTTGCCGAACTTTTCAGTTTGCTCCCTTTAGTTTCTCTTTTGTCCACACACGCTGATATATTTAGTATTAATGTAGGTTTTGAAAAGGTTGTTGGAATATTCTCGGTATACATAAGCTCTAAATCCATAGCGTTAATGGAACGTAAAGTTCGGTAAGGACCGATGTAGATATTCATATTGTTCACTCTTATTTAAATTGTGAGTGAAAATCAAACGTAATAGGACTTAAGTACAGTATGGACCATTGTACTCTAATATGGACTGACGTAGATGTTCACAATGCTCTACGCACTCTAATTTGATTTTTTTGTGAAAATCAAACCTAATAAGACCTATGTACTGTATGGACCAATGTACACTAATAAGGACTGATCTAGATGTTCACATACTATGCACTCTATTTAAATCTAGTGTGAAATTAAACCTAATAAGATCTAATAAAAATCGTTATCAGTGATCATTGATTAAATCAGTGGTACTTTTACCTATATATGTCTTAGTGACAATAGTATAAATATGTGTGTTCTAATTAGAAAAGTGATTAGTCAGAATAAACACGCTTTCTACACTCATAGCCCCACACTAGAAATTTTTCCTGTGTCGTGGATGCCATGGACACACAAAGACGAATAAACAAACACCCAGACCCAGAACAGAAATCTAAACTCACCATTCATATTTCTGTCTGGCCGGGAATCGAACCCGAGACCCACTGCGCGTCAGATCGGTATGGTGACCGCTCGGCCACGCGGGTCGTCAAACATACAGAATAACATAAAATGTTCCAATTTAGTCCTACAGATGCAACAATTTATTTTTGTTGTATTGGATAAGTGAAACATTGATGGTAGAACCAGTGTAGTTCGACTGTAGTGGTATCACCGCCACACTTATTTCTAGCCCGATGCAGTTCTTGCGTATCGTTTGAAACGTGTGAGTACCGCCTCATCTATATATGAGGCGACCTATATTAATCCTCATAAGTACCACCGCATCTGTGATTGACTTCAGATAGAACCTCTGTTCTGTATTGCCTACGGATATCCATGGGCGGTTGTTACCATTTACCACCAGGTGAACTGCATGCTCGTTTGCTACTTCAGCCTAATAAAAAAAAAATCATAATCAAGTAGGTTTTCTTTTGTATCAGTTATTTTATATTTCTTTTATTTTTTACAGTTTGTTTTCATATTTGCAATATTGCAATGATATGTTGTGAATTAATTCATATACTGTGCCGGTACTGTAGTTATGTTAGCCGGCCGGCTTAGTCCCGTATGCTAATGGAATGTAATGGACCAGGTGTGCTACTCCAATATGTACCATTATGCCTTATGCAGGCATATTTATATCTATTTCTAGCATGTTGCTTAACGTATTTCTGATACAGGGTAATCACGGAACAGAATTCTGGAATTCGATTTATTGACAGCCGTAAAAAAGCGTTCGCTACACCAGTCTGACACTTAGTGGGTACCGGTTTTGCCAAACTAACTGATGAACGTAGATTTCTATTTTGGATCTGAGTGTGGAATGTCATAGCGTCAGTATCCTAGTATGTCCTCGATAAAAAAATGGATTGAATTTCCGCATTAATAAATAAGTGGTAACCATAAAATACTATATCACTGCCATTTAGGTAAAATAAAAATAAATATTCTTTTCTTAGGAACCTACGTTAAATTCTATGTACCTACCTACTTACCTAATGAATTATTGATTTTATTATGTACGGATGAGGATTATTGATAGAAATATATTAAGTTTTGTATATACAATTAAAATTCTAATTAGTCTGTAATAAGATTAGCGGATTGATTAATCTTAGGATAAATGTCGTGGGAAAGACCGTTGAACCTTTACGCGGTATGCAAATGTTTGCCAGAAAGGTCAAGAAATCAATTATTTCATATTTCCCAACAACTTAATCGATGATTGACAAAAACCAATTATTGTATTCAAATACAACCCCAATCAGATCGTGCGACAGAAAAGAACTCTTAATTTTGAGCGGCAAAAAGCGAGCGGCGTTCCGTTCCAAAATCAAACCGGCCAATAAGAGAGGCGCATTCAAATACATTCTGTATCTGACAGCGCTCGAGCCAATCAGATAGGAAAGCGGAAGATTAAACAGAGCCGTTCCTATTAGAATTTTAAAGGATTTAATTTTTTGTTTGCGTGATCAAGTAGCCTGCCTGTTTTGGTCGGATTGGTGCATGAGAATGACGTCACTTTGTTATGTAAAATAGGTAGATCCAGTCTGTTTGGTGGCAAGAATTAAGGTTGAACAACACAGAGTTCTTAAATATTAAATATACTTTTTAGGGTATATAACAAAAAGCGTACATAAGAGAGGTAGTGATAATAGTAATTAGTAGGTATCACTTATTATTTTATGTTATATAAATAGCGACGAACCGCGTGGCCGAGCGGTAACCATAGCGGTTTGCCATGCAGCGGGTTCCGGGTTCGATCCCCGGCCAGACAGCATCTGAATGATGAATTTAGATTCATTTTTGGGTCTGGGTGTTTGTATATTCGTCTGATGTTAATAATTCCGTTTTAGATATTTATTTTGTGATTTAAATTTGTGAAAAGGATTACACTATGTATTACAGTATGTACCTATTACATATATATCTGAGTGGTTTTATAAAATAAACTTACTAGTGTGAACCTACTTAATATTTTTTTATAGGAAAGTACTTGTATTTGGGATTGTCTTTAACTAAATCTCTATGGAATGCTTTACAGATATCCACAAATGAGATTGACTATTCAAAAACAAGTAGAGCCAGTAACCGATTACTTATATTTAAAAACAGAACATACTTAATATTGTTTTTACTTAAAAGATCTTTCCTTAAGTACGAATCGAAGTTTATTTTTGTATATAATCTCGAAATTTCAATTAACTTTTACAAATAATTTTGACATAAAATTGCCAGTGAAATATGCCTTTTACGTTGCGTTTTATATGTATACCATTCTTTTATCTACTAAAAAACATGGCACGTGTATTTTTTAACCGATCGGTAGGTATTTGCTGCCTGTATTTTAGAAACTCATCCATCCGTTGTTACCTTATTATACGCCGCAATGCCTCCAGCTGCGTTTTTTGTCACAAAAATACAACGTATCTTCTATTTGTCATGCTAATTAATTTTGTCCTTTGATACATTCGACTTTTTTGTGTATTTAATGAGAATGAAATGGGATTGATTTTGTTAAAGGGTTTCAGTTAATGCATATTAAAATGTGGGGAAAAATAGAAGGAGGAAAAAAGTAGCTTATTAACGAATAATATAGAAATAGATAACAGTAGATATATTTGGACGTCTCGCGTGGCGGAGCGTGGCATACCGGTCTGACGCGCAGTGGGTCCCGGGTTCGATTCCCGGCCAGACAGATATATGAGTGATGAGTTTAGATTTCTGTTCTGGGCTGGGTGTTTGTGAATTCGTCTTTGTGTGTCCATGGTACTCACGGCACGAGAAAATCCTAATGTGGGACTATGAGTGTAGAAAGCGTGTATTATCTATCAAATAGCACTTAGCCAGCGCGGTGGACTAACGCCTAAAACACTCATTTTAAGAGAATGCCCGCGCCTAACACTGGCAAAATAACGGGTTGAAGAAAGATAACTAGTAAATAAGTAGAGATTTTATACACACAATAAGTATTTACCTAGTAATATTTTTGTTACTATTCAAATATTCTCAATACAAAGGAAATATTATTAATAAATATCTGATTACAAAGAAAAAAGATAAATCCGCTGAGTTTCTTTGCGGATCTTTTCATTTGAGGTCGTGTTCCGATTCGGCAGTATTTTTAGAAATATTGTAACTGACAATTCGTAAGTGAAGTAGGCCTATACAAAATAAGTCCATTTTATGTCATTTTGTTATTAATATTAATAATCTGAAACTTGTACGTTAACTTAAAATTTCCTTATTATCCACACATTACTTTCTATTAGGTACTGAATATATGTATGTCTCCTCTCAGAGTTAAATGAATATGATAGATAGTCAACACGCAAACCAAACGTGGAACTTACAGATTCCAAATTTCCAGATTTCCAATTTTTTTTATTCAAAAGATTTTTTTTTTGTGATTTGAAAGTCGGTGAAACGAAAATGCGTTACGAAAGGAATTGTCGCTAATATTTGATCATGCTGTGTTCTTTTCTGAATGACACCGACGATTTTACTTCGTAATGTGTATAAGTGCTCAAGTTAAGTAGGTACCTATACGTCAAATAAGATGTCCAAATACAGGCTGTAATGTTTACTTTGCATTTTTAAATAATAAGCTTAAGTCTTAATACCCTTATTTTATTATTAAATTTTACAAAAAAAGTTTGTGTGTTAATTGCAAACACACATTTTTTAATAAAAAATCTCAGATATGAGGGTTCCTTTTCGTTTTTATAGTTTAAAAGTGACAGTAAATTCCTGTACCCGTTTTTGCCTAAAACTTAAACGAGATCTATGTACTCCATTAGTACTGTTCATTTGCCGATGCATTTACGCCCTTTCACAAATAAGGGACCCGAATCGGTGATCATCGAAGTGTGTGAAGGGTCCGAAACTTCGACAGCTTGGGGCCGCGTGTGGATGGGGCTTAAAACGAGATTTTAAAAAATATAACGCTCTCAACGATTGGATTATGCGAAATAGTTTTCGAAAATGAGTTAGGCAGTTAAAACTTACAGATTGTTTTGAATGAAAAGAGAATGGATTTTATAATCAATGTTATTAATATTGTTGTGGTTTTTTTTTTTGTAATTGCCAAACCTTTGGTTAGATTGTAAATTGTTATATTCATAGTAAAACGTTAAGAGATGAAATTACATGTTCTTTCATTTAATTTTTCAATCAACGTTCGTCGTAAGACTGAATTTTTATCAAAAAAGTGTTTATCATACTGTCTGCCTTGTCATTTGTAATATTTAATATTAATTATGTATGTACTTAATTTTAATATACGAAAAAAATGTATGTATACCCCATTATTCTACTTCACTCAAAAATGATTACTTTTTTTTTATTGTTTGTTGATTTTCAAAATGGTACATTACAATAAAGAGGACGAATAATAAAGTAATGTAATGTTGTAACTTTAGGTATGAATTTATCGCATGTATTTCTAATAAATTTAATCCTTTACAAAGATATACTGTCAGACATATCTAGACGGGCTAATTTTCTCAGGCCATGTAAATGGAAGCACAGAGGAGAAAATTATAAAATTACAACCATAGCTTGGTCGGCTATCAAGTTTCGCGGGACGAAGGGCGGCAGCCCTAGCTGTAGGGTTGTGACGTCAGTAATCTATATGTATATTTAATTTATTTATAATTAATTGTCAATTTGTGTTTATTTTATTATTGATATAAATTTACCTTTTTAGCCATATGTTGTCCATGGGACACATGATGCCAAAGGTATTTGATAAAGATATAGATAGATAAAAGATACAAAAAGTAATATATGGGACTCTAAGATGCATTTTGAGCCGGGCGCGATTAAATAAGATATAAGATACCTGCGTACCTATGTACATATTATTAGAGATAGAAATATGTTTTTATAAAGTCTGCTTATCTTAAAGTCTGCATGTCGTGGTATTTCACTTGACGGTTCTTTTTATAATCGATATTTATTTGTACTAAAGGAAGGCGATGTAGTGAACGTTCTTTAAAGTTAAAAGGTTAAGGCTGTTGTTTCTTAATATGCCATTCTGTTAACTGAGACATTTGGAAACAATGACCACAATCTACAAAATGATAAAAAGCGTAACGACAAAAAAAATCTTTCGTTGTGAAAATAACTAAACCATAAATTTTAGATAATATATATTGCAGAAGCATAAAAATATTTAAGCGCTATAGTTCATATGATCTAGTTAGCAGTATCCCTTTTTAGGTTCTATTCCTGAATGGACTCTCATCACAACTAAACACAATTGGAGTATACTTCACGAAGCACAGCTCACAAAGCCTATTGAACAGAGCATACTTTTCACAAACCAACTGAAACTTCTTTAAACAACAAAAATAAAAAAAAGCAATACCATAATAACCATCAAAATTAAAGCTTACTAAAATAAAATAAAAAAAATAACAAAAATATTGGGAAGTGCCAACCCTGCTTATAGATCATGTCGCGCGCGGGCGTTCTTGCGTCACTCTGACAGTTGACAGGTGTCACTTGGGATGCGCGCGCGCACCTCATTACCTACAGACAAGGCGATAGATCATCTAGCAACGATAGTGTTAGAGATCCCCCCGCCATGGTGGTCTTGCGCACGTTAGAACAAAAGTCTATCTGGTTGGAAAATGGCTAATACTGTTACTAATAGCTAAACAGCTTAATAGGACGTGAAATAAAAATTTAAACTTGAAAACTTTATCACGGGTGTAAAGTTTATTTCTTATTAATAAAAAACTATTCGTCAGATTAATTTGTTGTTTTGGTATACAAATACATTGTTTATGACCTAGATCTTCTACATTTACGAAAGACAATAGTATAAGAATTGATAATGGTTTAAAATACACTAATTTAACTACGATTACTAAGTTGCGTTAAATGTTTATTTGGTTGACGTTAAGTCATATCTATACTAATTCGTTTAAAACTGTCTTTATATGTTATTGCAATACCGTAAACAATAATATTATATTACAAAAAACTAATTACCAGTTTACTTTTGATTATAATAATTTAAAAATGTCTTTATACGTAGCCTAAATACATATATAAATACCATACAAATAAATACCATACAAATAAAATATTTACAAAACCATATATTTTTTATAAAAAATTTAACCCCACTGGTACAAATCGCAAATTGCCAGGAAAGTTCCGATAAATGTGATAGAGGTTTCAAAGAAAAGTGGGAGCTCTATACAGTTTTCCATGCCTTTCAACATGAATCGATGGGAGAGAAGATCCGGACAAAGCCATTACGTTGAATACGAATTCCGTCAGATCCAAGGGGTATAGGGGTCGGGCCCTCCAAATTAGAATTACTATTACCTACATTGGTATTATCTATAAACATTTTAACGTACACGCTTAACCCGCGGAGACCCGGGTTTGATTCCCCGATGAAAAGCGGTTGCCTTGGGGTGCGGTGGTTAGGGGTGGTTTTTTGCAATTCTCTAAGGACGCTGAGATTGGATAGTTCATCGGGCCATCAGGGTTCATTATGGCTGTTAAATCGTTTTTAGTGATTCTGTTGTAAGTAGTTTTTTAAGTACTATTAGTAAGTTATGAGTAGTTTTACTTATTACTTATCTATGTGTTTGAATTGTTTGTAGTAAACAATATAAAACGTAGTATGATATTTGAATTAATTTTTCGTACATGGAGGTAAATTTTCTTGCAATTTTTATGCGTAATCAGTTGGAAATTTGCTAATTTACCTAAACTATACCTGACTGACCTGACTCCAATAGTGTTTTTTAATTTAAATTATTTTCCGCGTAAGTTTTAGCCCATCGTTATTTTGGCTACCGTTGATTTTTTAAGTGAAAGTCTCATTTGAATTGGTTTGGTTTTTTCAAATTAGCCTAAAAGAAACTGACAAATCTTTCAAGCCTAGAAAATGGCATTCAAACATTCGCCATTTTGTATTCAAATAGAAAATAGGTACAATAATTTATTTCCCCTTAAATATAAATACAGCTTTAAAGCTTCCGTCAATGATCTATTAAATGGTATATTAATCGCAATATCATCTCCAAACGCCCCGTAATTACAGATACGTTTGTACGCGCGTCGCGACGTGGCGACTAAATGAGAGTCACATCGCGTGACGAAGGGACGGGACGACTGCTTTAGGAAATATACCGACAGACCGTCCCCGACGTTTATATATTAATAAAATGCTGCTTCTTTATGTTTAAACTCTAATACTCTATTTTACCGTAAAAATACCTGCTGAATCGGTTCAGCAGTTTCCTTAATTAGCTTGAACCAGAACGCATACAGAAAACAAAGAAAAACAAACAAACATAAATAGTCTTTTGAAATAACAGTTATTTTATTATAATTTATAATAATTATATAGGTAATGAATGATCTAGTAAATGGTAAATTGATCGCTATAACAACTTCGAATGCAGCGTAATTACAGATACGTTTGTAAAGCGCGCCACAACGTGACGAATAAATGAGAGTCACATCGCGTGACGTAGGGACGACTGCTATAGGAAATACACCGACAGACCAGACGACGGACGGACGGACGGACGTTTATATGTAAATAAAATATAGCTTATTTTATTGCAACTTTGGTCTGAATTGGTTTAGCAGTGTCCAAGATTAGCCTAAGCATGTAAACATACAGATAGCAAAAAGATTAAAAACAAAACGAGAGTAGTCGTACAAAATGGTAGTTATTTTAGAACTACTTACTGCCATTCTATTTATTTATTATTTCGAATTATGATATGAAGTTAATAGCATAGTAAACGGTAAATTGATCGCAATATCATCTTCGCCCTATATTTACAGATAAGTCTGCACGCGCGACGCGACGTCGCGAATAAATGAGAGCTACACCGCGTGACGGAGGGACGATGCTATAGGAAATATACCGACAGGCCAACCCCCAAGCGTATACGCTAATTTAAGGAAACTTGTCTTCTATTTCATGATATAAGTAAGAAAATATTTAATATAAATAAATTGTTAAAATGTGTCTATATGCACTTTAACAAGGTGGACCAATACGTTAAATAAAGTGACAATTTTCAATCAAGATATCTAAATATCTTGATTTTAGACAAGTTGTCACTTTATTCAACGTATTTTACTCGGCTCGTGATAAGAAAGGACCGTCTTCCTGATAAGTGGACACTACCATCCATGGACAATTATAAGCAACATACAGAACAGAGGTTCTACCTAAAGTCGATCTAGATGCGTTGCCAATGAAGACTAAGATGGTCGCCTCTTATGTACGTAAGTCAATCGGAGACAGTCCACATTCCATCGAAGAAAAGTCAAACACCAGAATCCGAAACATTTATTTGTCGGTAATGAACATAATATACAGGTGCTTACAGTGGTGGGAAGAACTCTT
>DWNE01009262.1:0-11007 GCA_018249875.1 Cecropterus toxeus | reverse complement strand
ACAAATGGCCATGGGCGGCAGTAACCACTTACGATCAGGTGGGCTGCTTGCCCGTTTGCTCCTTCAAATTTATAAAAAAAAAAAAAAAAAAAACACCGCAGCCCGTGTAGTTGTTAGATACTTAATAGTTCCGAAAATTTATAAAAGATGGGGCAAAAATAAATAATGCACGCATCAAAAAATTGGCAAAGAGAGTGCTCCCATCAAGCGAGTTGATCATGCCTGGGGAGCGGCAATGTTCCGATAGCCTCTGTTCGGAACTTGTACAATGTATGCAGGATGTTGACTGATAGCATGATTCAGAATACATTCACGCCATAGATGAGTAGCGGGCGGTCCCCACAAAATATTGTAACTGACAATTTTTAAGCGCCCCCATAGGCCTATACAAAATAAAGACATCCTACTTAGAAATAGAGAGAACCGTGTACCCCGCTGGTGTATTTCTGTTAGCCTGATTTCATTAAATAAGCCATTTAATTTATTTAATGTACGAATATAAAATGATTAAATGACTTTTTTAAATTTATACATGTTTTTATTTAATTAAAATATTTCCGCGAGCATCACTTTCATGAAAATGTTATTACGAATTTAATAATACAATAACTGATATACAGATTTATATATTTCCAATTTTTTATCACAACAATTGAAACAAGCTACAAAAACTCGCTACCAAGATGACAGCCGTAAAAAATATTGTTGGCATTGATTATCTAATTAATTTCCAGCGGAATCAAACTCAACTTGAACTGGACAAATAAATTAAATGCGAATGAATTCTTAATATCGAGGTTTTTGCCACACTTACTAAAGCAAGGCCTCTATTTGTCTGAAATTAATCTTTTTGCATGTGTGATAGTCGGATTATAAGGATGGCACTTACTCAGTTTTTTTGTTTTATAAATATTCTATTAGTCTCTTATTTTTCTTTGCTTTTTATGTGGGTGATTAAAACATGCCATGATAATAGACCACACCTATTTCTAGCGTGAAGCAGTTCTTGCGTTTCGGTCGAAGGGTGTGGTTGCCGGCTCACTTTTATATGAGGCGATCACGTCAGTCCTATATATCCCAGTTTTATGAAAAAAAAAAAATCTAAGCGGGTTAGGATGTTACTTCGATTTAGTGTGGAATACTCTGTTCGTAGGTGACGTTATTTTCATGATGCTATATATTTCGGTCCTGCCGCAATTTTGTCTTTATGCATATTACTTGCTGTTGTGCAATGTTTATAGTTAAGAAGTAGCCAACGAGCATACTGTTCTAATGATCTCATTCTTATCCAAATCGTTCCAATTTATTCCTGAGAAGCAGAATCTACGGCTAACCTCAAGTAAGACTGATCTAAGTTAAGGTTGATTACACCACACCGGTCTGACGCGCAGTGGGTCCCGGGTTCGACTTCCGGCCAGACAGAAATATGAATGATGAAAACTCATCATTCAGATTTCTGTTCTGGGTCTGGGTGTTTGTGTATTTGTGTTTGTATGTCCATGGCACCCACGACACAGGAGAATATTCTACTGTGGGGCTATGAGTGTAAAAAGCGTGTAAAGATGTCATTGTCAAATAGCATTAGAGTTTAAAATCAACCCGAAATAGCATTAGCATTCGAATTTGGCCACATACGCGTTGCTGTGGAGAGGACTAAGTTCAAATTGTTGGCGTGTCATTGTATATAAATGTATTTATATACAATGACATAACTTTACTTAAACTACTAGCTTCTGTGCTTCAAGCAATCTATCGTCTCTGCCGCGTAACTCGGTGACTAACGAGAGACTAACTTTGAACTTTATGTGGGTCCGTTCGTGTTTTACGACTCACTTTGTCCTATTCAGCTGGCCGAGTTTGCGAATTAGGGCACATCACTGTGATTACTATATTTAAATAACAATAGTCTTTATTTCAGACTCTGGAGTCCATAGATTCGGTTAGTATTGCAATTGTCTTACAAAATATGTTAGTAAAAATTACACTGACGCCTGTTATGGAGCGTGTGTGCACCATTCCAGCAGGCCCAGAGAGGGCTCTCGAATTTGCATATTAATGTACTAAAAGCAGTTTTAAACGTTGTGTTACTTTGACCCCGTCACTGCTATGCTGGTGTAAATCAGTGGGGCTTTGGAGTTCTTGGATGTTCTGGTTTAAAAAATTGAATTGAAGGTTTGAATAATTTTACTAAGGAATAGGTTTCACCTCGCGACCGATCACCTACCCGATGTTGTGAACAAAAAGCTACTCTCACAGGACTCAAATATATAAAATATAAAGACCACAAATTGAAAAGTGAGAGTCCGAATTGCCTAAGTACGTCAAGAGGATCACAAACATAAAATAAAAGTAAAGAAAAATGTATTGCTTTAAACTTCTATACAATTGCAATTTAACTTCATTTTAAAAAGGAGCGAACAAAATTGTTCTCTATTTATATTACTCGCTACATTAACAGTTACTTTTCATTTCATTAAACTCAACTGAGTGCAAAATCTGAGCTAATATTTTAAGTACTTCCTGCCAAGTAATGAGAAGTTCAGTTGGTTTTGATTTTTCTTTTAAATAAAATGCATTATGGCAACTACGATTTATATTTCTTGTGATCATTTTTTAAATGTTTTATGTAAAACGATCTTGCGGAATATTACAAGAGAAATGTTTTAACTCTGAATACCTTATTACCCTTTTTAACCGACTTTCCAACGGAAAACAGTTATCTATTCATATTTGTCTAGCTTTTATCGGTGTTAGTAACATGTAATTTAGCTACAGATAATAACCATTTATTTTTGTGGCTAAACCATTATAATTGTATGGTGTATAATTATCATGAGGTGCCACAATTAGTGAAATAGATAGTCTTTTTCATTAAATATATTTGTTTTGATGTATGTATGGTCATGACGACTATCCGGTTATAATGTCCTTGTTAAAATGTTGTGCAAACCTCTAACTTAAGTACATGTAAATGTAATGTCGAGGAAAATTTAATTTGTATTTTTTTTATCCGACTGCGTTAGAAAGTAGAACCAGGTGCCAGGTGCCAGGTGGTAGAACGAATATAGTTATAGTGGAAGTACCACCGCCACACCTATTTGTAGCGTGAAGCAATTCTTGCGTTTCGGTGGAAGGGTGTGGTTGCCGACTTACTTTAATATGAGGTGACCATCTCCGTCCTCGGAAGTAGCAACGCATCTGTGGTTGACTTCATATAGAACCCTTGTTTTATATAAAGTTGCTTACAAATGTCCATGGACGGCAGTAACCACTTACCATCAGGTGGGCTTGCTCGTTTGCTACTTATATTAATAAAAAATGAAGGTAATGTTTTTCGAGTATATGTATGTACATATTGTACATAAAGTATGTGAGTTTGTATGTATGTCCATTTCTTTGGCAGGCGCTATAGGCCAAACGGTTGACGAATCGTGACGTATGACATATCGTTAAAATCGTCTCAGTTTGCAAAGTATGTTAGGTTGTATGATTTTTAAAAATGGCGCCTGCAAATAAGGGAAAAGGGGTGGGGGGGCAGAACGAACGATTTTTTTACGATCACTTTATACTATAATACTTTTACTTAACTATTTTAACAAAAACTCACATAAAGAGTTAAATAAAACACAACAGTATGACCAAAAAAAAAGTTCAAAGCAGTTTTTACGATGTTGCTTGTCCTTATTTCTAAGATTGATTGCTAACTTACCAGGTTGATGGTAACAAGAAGCTCATGCTGCTGGTGCTTGTGTCCCTTCTTCTTCTTCCCCTGGGGAGTCTTGGCTCCGGCCGCTCCAGCTTGCTTCGGCGGCGCAGTCTTCGCTGCTCCCTTCTGCGCTGAGGGTTTTACGGGGGTCTTCGGACCGCCTTTTGTTGCTGCGCCTGATTAAAAGTATTAATATTTAAACTTCAACATTTCCATGTTGAGCCAAGGGTGGCTGTTTCTTTAATTACGTAATGTAATAATGATGGATTTCTTTGTCCTGGCTGACTTTCGTATAAGGCGACCATTTTTGTCCTCGAGAGTAGCAAGGTAGTTGTGATTGTATTCAAATAGAACCCCTGATCAGTATAAAATTGCTTACAGGTGTCAATGAGTGACAGTAACCATTTTCCATCAGGTGGAATACATTATTACTTCAATCTTATATATTGTTGGGGGTTACATCACTTTTGCACTGATAATCTTCAACAATGTACTCAAGAGTAATTAATTGACTATTTGTTACATATATTTAGTATTTTACACCAAAACTCAAATCATAAAAAAATGTGGCTTACTCCACTTTTGCGCTGATAGCCTTATATATTATAACAAGATGATGATTTTCGTGACAAAAAATTGCCATATCGTCTGATGATAACGGGTTCTATCCTCGGCCAGAGAGATATTCAGATTTGCAAAGATGAACTTAGATTCCTATTCTGGAGTTAAATATTTCACATTTGTCGGACATTTAAAAATATATATTTTAGTTACATATAAGCAGACGGACATTTAAAACTCGATATTTTAATTACGTACAAGTAGTTGCTAAGTCTTATACTTAATAATCTTTGATATCTTACAAAAAAATAATAAATTCTTTACCTTTTTGACTAGGAGGAGTTGATTTCTGTCCAGCAGCATTCTTCTGGTTGACGTGACCTCCACCATCGGCGGGGTTGTTCCGCGCCTGTAACAATTTATACACAATTGTTACAAACTACAACAAATTTTGTGAATGTACGATATAACACGCAAATATTTTTTGTCGATAATAAAAAATAAATTTTGAAAAGCTAAAAAGTTAAACGTATAAATCAGTAAATATAACGCCTCTACCTATGTTCATGAAATGAAAATATTTGTATTTGCGTTTGGGAGATGGTAGAACATAGTTCGATCGAGGTAACACGAGGTATCTCCCCGGTAGCGTGAAGCAGTTCTTGCGTTTTGTTGAAAGGGTGTGTTTGCTGGCTAACTTATATATGCAACCATCTCAGTCCTCAGGAGTAGCAACAAACTGTGATTGACTTCAGATAGAACTACTGTTCTATATAAAGTTGCTAACAGGTTAACATCGTGACGACATGTTATATGAACGTATTTCCTATTGGAACGACTTATCTACCTATAAAAACATATTGCGTTACCACTTTCAAAATTATTCCTGTCAAACGATATTGAACCGATTCACTTCGCCCGAGGCAAAGCAAAATTTTTTTGGCCGTGCCAAAAGTCCCTTATTAAAAATAATTGCTACCCATTTGGAGTAATGAAGGGTCTTAAAAAATAAGGGATCAAAAAAACGAAATGAACCAGCTCGTTTAAGGTGTTTCTGTCGTTGTGAGCATACTTTAAGCGAATTGACACTTAATTTTATAAAACTATAGATTTGTTTGTTGACCCGCGTGGCGGAGCGGTAACCTTACCGGCCTCACACGCAGTGGGTCCCGGGTTCGATCTCCGGCCAGACAGAAATGTGAATGATGAGTTTAGATTTCTGTTCTGGATCTGGGTGTTTGTGTAATTGTCTTTGTGTGGCCATGGCACCCACGACACAGGAAAAAATCCTACTGTGGGGCTATGAGTGTAGAAAGCGTTTTTTTTTTGTTTGTATTAAATAGCAAACGATCATGCAATACACCTGTGCCTTTAGGACGAGCTTATTAAGTTATTTTTCAAAACGATAATTGATTACGTTTTTGGCCATAATTGCAAAGTACATACCAAGGTACCTACCAATACACCAAGGTACCAAGGTACCAAGATACATACCAATAGCCGAAACAATAAATTTGCATTGCAATTAACGGGCAAAAAGGAAATAATGTAACAATGCTGCGTTTTGATTTAATAGAGTCAATTACAAACGATGAATTTATTTTGAAACTGATCTCATCTCGTCACGCAACTAGCTAGTTTATTCTCAATATTTATAATACGAGGAACCCATAAGGATTTTAAAGTTAAAGTAAAGCGAAAGAATTTTTATTTGCATTGCCTTGCATTGATAGTGGAACAAGTGCCTTAATTTTTGGCTGAAGACGACGTTTTTATCCCTTTCAGACAGCATCCAAGGAGTGTAATGAGGCGTGGAGTAGCTTTTTTTCAAAAAAGAAATTTTGGACGTTTCATGCTATTTTTCGGTTCCTTCGAAGTTTGGGTTTGAAACAGTTTGATATTACGCGTATATTTTAATATGTTAAGGGTACTCACGATATGCGATTTTTAAATTTCTTTTTGCCGATATATGAGTTTCGCTGTGGCCACGATCCATGTAACTGGATCGAAATATCAGCAAAAAGAAATTCAAAAAATCGCATATCGTGAGTACCCGTAACCCATTAAAATGTATCAATTCAGCGATAATATTAGCTTAAAATCATATATTACGCCTATATATTGGCTAAAATAGATCACCGATACGTATATCTAGGATATCTAGGATAGAGCAGCGCTTAACTGCTGGTATGCAGAAATAGCTAAGGCGGTAGTGGCGGGAGTCAAACTATAAAGTACCCAGACCAGTGTCCAATACCCTTAGTACGACTTTATTAAGTTCCCTTAAAACCATCATTAATTATGTTTTCGCTCATCATTTCAAAGTACATTGCTAGATATGATGGAATACGAAAACAAAAACGTAGATTGCAATGTATACGCAAAAACATAAGACGGTAGCTTTGAGGATTGAGATGAAATTGTAGTAAGGCTACAGTGCTCTTAGTACGAGGATAATTAGCTTTCCGCAAAACATATTTTTTTTACGTTTTCCGAAATCGGAAACATAAACGTGCAATACATGTATGTATGGGTCAAAACGTATACGGTAATCATTTTGATAAATGTAATAAACTCGTCCTAAGAGCACAGCTGTTTCAAAAACAGGAAAGATATACGTGCAATGTACATTGCTATGTGTGGATCAAAACGTACGGTAATCATTTCAATAAAACGCAATAAACTCGTCCTAAGAGCACAGCTGTTTCATTAACAGCGTGAAAATCAAACTGAAAATTGAAATTTGTTAATTGTTTTCAAATATGAATTGTGGTTACGGGTGTTATATTAATTGCGGCAGCGGTATCGTTCTGATTGGACGAATTATTTCAAAACCGCTATTAATTGCACGGTTGGCCATCAAAGTGCGGACCTAATGGGAATCGGTTGAACCCGGCCTTTGTTATTGGTATAATTATGCTAATTATGAAATAATCGTTAAAAAATATTACCTATTTAGGAATATTCAATTATTATGTTGTGAATTTGATAAAAAATAATTTAAACGTTCATGTTGCAGTTAACTTATTATATATTTTGCCTGCCTGCATCAGAAGGAGGGTAGTGTTTTTCTAGCGTATGTTTGTATGTATGTCCACTTCTTTCGCACGCGCTACGGCCCCAACGGCTTGACGAAATGTGACGTATGATGTTTCATTAGAATCATCTCAGTTTGGAAAGTGACATAGGCTATCAAAAAAAAATGTCGCCAGGAAATAGAGGAAAAAGGGGGGGAAGGTCGATTATTATTATTACTATTACGAAAATATGGGTATCAAATGGAAGCTAATCGAATCATTCGCGCAAAAACTACTTGTCTGATATAGCTGAAAATTGACACACGTATAGTCAATGGTCTAGATTAACACAAAGAATTACACACATTACACTTATTACTTAGGTGAACATCAACACTTAATAAAACGTATCAGTATCGCTGTCTCATTAAATCCAACTAAATGTATGCCGTTCATGTGAGTCCCAGCTTATCACTATGATTACGTGACATGATGAACACTCCGACGAAACTCTGTCTCAGAAATAATCTTGAGTCATAGTTACCTACTGCTTGACATTAACATTACTGTAAGGATTTACAAAATTATCATCATGAAGTCGTATCTATTCTGATTAAATTATCTATTTATTATATCGATATCTAACTTTTGCGTTACATTTAATTACAATAACACTACAATAAACTTACAATATTACATTTCATTGCATTTAATCTCCCCTGAGACTATATCAACGCTACAATTTCAAGGAATGATGTGATAATAGTAAAAACATGTTTAGTTCAAATAAACGCTAACGAAACTGACGGAAGGCTGGTAAATAAAACGAGGCATTCGAAGAAAGAAAGCCGTGTTAATGGCGCAATTAAAACAATTCTAATGCTTTGCTAAAAGCCGTTGTAAGCAGCTATAAGGCGCTGTAAACGTTACGAGCGCACGATGTAACTTCTGTATGCCGTTTCTTTTTCGATCACCAAAACTGTATACGTAAAATGATTGCAACTGTATTTTTTTAAAATACAGTTGCAATCGAGTATGCAGTTCATCCGATGGTAAGTGGCCATTGATGCCCATGGATATTTGTAATCAATTTAAGATAAAATTGGAGCTGAGGTTCCCCACATAATATGTTGCCTCAAAGGACTACGGAGTGAAGTAATAAAGACCTATTAATTCTTCCTATGTCTTTCTTACCTCATAATATAGATATAGAGATTTTAATGCACATTAAAACGAGCATGTGCAACAGTTAAGTTTATCCCCTGGGAGATTTACAAGAAACCTGTATAAATTTGTGATTTTACTACACATTAAGTAATAGATTAGGATAATTAGATTGGACGCTTATGAACAAAATCTTCCGAAAACTATCAGTATTTAAAAATATACAATTAAATAAACATACGATCCTAAAATTTACAAATATTAAAATTGTTTTATTTTCTTTAGTATTTTTTTATAGAATTGAATTACATTTAACAAGATTTATTTGGAAAAAAAAACCTATTAATATATTATGTTCCAAGTAGTAAATGTAACTAAATCCACTTAAGTCGAATAAATAATAGTTATTAGAATTACACTTATACATACATTATAGAAATAATAAAATTAAATATGAAGCTTCGAATTAAACTCATAATAACTCAAATAAAACACACTCCCCAGAACTCATAATCTTAAAACGTAGTCAAGTGTGTAAACCACAAAACGACACTTTAACAAACTTTGCAACTCGGCTAACTTATGCAAAGAGGCCTCAAACGTGACTTAGATTTACCTAAACTAATTAAAGCTGGTTGTTTGTGCAAATTTATTCGAATTAAATAGCTAGTTTAGAATGAAATTAAATATTTTATCATAGTCTGGCTCAGTCATTATCATCAATTCCATACGGTACCAAATTTATTTGTAAAGTATTACATTAACTTTAATTAGAATAATTGTAGAATTTTTAATATTGATTATTACAGATATACATATGTTATTTACTAAAACTAAAGGTTTATTTATTAAGTTACATTATTTGCTGTTACACCTAGCCCCGGATTTAGGGGGATACGCAACGCATCACAATTGTTTTTGGTTACGAAATACTTACAGACGTAATTTTTTTTGGTCGCCAAATATTTTGAGAACACTTGTTTCTGGTTGCGAAATACTTTTAGACGTCGTTTTTTTTTGGCCGCCAAATATTTTACGACCGTGAAAAGTTTTTTACTTTACGGAGCAAAAAAAAAACGTTGTCAAAAAGTTGGAAGTACCAATATACAAATATTTGATGGCTGAAATGATGGTAAAAAGAAATTCAAGTGGGCAGGGCGGCATTTTTAAGTTTTTGCCCCGCCTAAAAATAATTGAAGATCCGGGCGACCACCGGACATCATTGGCGAACTATAACTTTTTGTCTTAACACTGCACTACATTGGCGGGGTCTAAATGTGAATGAAGACAACCATTGTGATGAAACCTACATTCCTTTGGATTTCTAAATATATACCAGGTGGTAGAACCAATGTAGTTCGTCGGGGAAGTACCACCGTCACACCTATTTCTAGCGTAAATCAGCTCTTGCGTTTCGGTGGAAAGATGTGGTTGCCGGCTCACTTATGACGACTATCTTGGTTCTCAGAAGTAGTAACGCATCTGTGATCGACTTCAGATAGAACCCCTGTTCTATATGAAGTTGCTTACACATGTCCATGGGCGGCAATAACCACTAACCACCGGGTGGACTGCATGCTTTTGTTCTATTTAATTCTTTTAAAAAAAAGTTTACTGATTCGCATTTGGCGTGGTAACCTATACCCTTTCCATTTTGAGAACAGTAATAGGATAGTATCTAATAATGTAAACACCTAATATATAACATTCATGACAAAAAGGTTCAATTGTGACATCACTGACGTTAAAGTTCTGCTACATTACTTGATGTATTCAAAAGTAAACAGTAAATGTAACAATGTGACAACTCTACAAATATAACATATATAAATTAACACAGACAATGGTAGAACCTATATAATTCGAAGCGAATGTGCCTAGGGTCTTCTGTTCGGTCTAAGGGAACTGTACAAAAATTGGTAACAGATCATGGAGGGCAGAAACCACTTATAAGTGGACAAGCTTATTAACTACTTCAATCTTACTAAAACAATAAGGATCACACATCTTACATACTTAGGTAATTTTAACCAATTCACGTTAGAGATAATATACCCACTCGCTACCATCTTCACGTACAAAAACAATACCTTTGGCAGCGTAATGTTGAACGTGGCTAAGATTCCCAAAACTAATTAAAGCGGATTGTTTTCGTTTACCCTGGTTTCTTAGTGTCCACGAGATGGTTTGTTTAGGATCAAAGAAAGTGTAAGCTGAGCTAACAATGAAAAAGATTGTAGGCGAAGGAATTTGCTAATGGCTAATAAAGGATTTAAATAAACGCCGAAAATTATGTATATTTAAAAATAAAATTATTTTACAGCGAGGTTCTGAATAATTAGAGACGAGAAGTGAATAAAATAATATCTATATCTGTCTAAACGAATATATAAAAGTGAAATGGTATCTATAACATAATTATACAGATACATAAGTGTTACTCAATCAAGCAAGAACTTGAAACATTGGTTTGATTTATATTACACTAGCTGAGCCCGCGGTTTCACCCGCGTTTAAAAGAAATGGTAGAACCAATGTAGTTCGACCGGGAAAGTACCA
>DWNE01009261.1:0-11009 GCA_018249875.1 Cecropterus toxeus | reverse complement strand
AAAACGCTTAGTGCCACTTTTAAATTCATTTTTGTATGGGATTGTGTATCTAGTTTCTTTTAAGTGATCGAAGGGTTCTTCTGTATTTTTCAAGATAAAATCCGATCGCAATTTAAAAGTCCGAACCGTAACAGTTTTGCTGTACAAAAAGTTAAAATATACAATGTAGGGGAATGACTCGTTGACGTCTAACACGTTTGGCCTGGAATTCTTCAAGGCAATGCTGAGTAAATTAGCCAATTATATTTCAAGGCGTATTTCAGAGTCCAGCTTAGTATACCTTCAATCAGAATACCTTTTCTATTTTGAGAACATACCACTACTAGTGGCTAGCATTGCCTACGACGTAGGATTAGAGATTAAATACGATATAGGACGTCACTCAAATAAAGGAATACAGTTGTAATGTATGATTGTTGGTCCAAAACCAATTGAAAATCTCAAATTAAAATTATCAAACATTAATCACGTACCTTTATACAACATTTAGATACTCGCGAGCAATTCATCAAGTAACTTGCCGAACTATGTGCACTCGAATACAGACGCATAATCTTTTGAATCGTGACAGAATATCCACACCCCGCGGACGTAAAGAGGCAGCACGTGACCAGCGCCGAAAATATCCAAATCTTATTAATAATAATATACTCGTATTCGCCTGTACTCGGCGAGTATTCACACTTTGCCAATATACAGACAAAAAACCTGCAGTATCACGTTTTGTTAACGTAACTGAAAAATTATAAACGCTACTGCAAATTTGATATATCAAAGATTAGCCGTTTTTTTCGTCCAGCATTCGATTCGTGTTAGTATTGGATTACAATACAAATGTAGTGCGTAAAGTATTATATTATACAGGTGTAACCGCAGTTTTAGCGATAAATTTGTCCTACACAAAAACGTACATGCCATATAATCCGAACGTAAGATTATGTGATGTCAAAAATACGTTTGCAATCGAAAACGATGAAAATGTGCTGCATTCGAAAAAGCCCGATTCTAAGATAAAAATTAACCAAATACAACTCTTAACTTCTAATTTAATCTTTAGCCACTTATTTTACTTCGTTTAAAGATCTCTGACAGGTAATAGTTAATTGTTGTGAATAACATCAACATAATTTAAGTTAAGACGTTATATAACCGGAATAACATATTACTTTCAACTGTATTATACAGTTTAACAAGCCCATGGCGACGCAACAACATAACCTCTTTCATCTGAGTGACCAATACATATTTATCAGCGGAATTAAGCACATGACCTTATTTCAACATTTTTTAAATTCCTACCACATGTCAAAATTATAGGCCTATGTACTTTTAATTCAAATTAAAGTAACATTGACAAATGACATGTATTAGTTACTGCAATCATTTTACTAAGTAAAAATATGTGACGCAAGTTGTAGTACCATAAATCGTTCACATACGTGATTGTCACAGGCTTAACGACAACGTGGGAATACGATAACAGCGATATTTATAACATCTGAAAAATATTAACCATACACATAATAAAAATGAAGGTTCCGAAAGTATTTACTTCACTTAAAAAAATGGCAGCCTGAGAATAAGTAATAAATTACATACATTGGTTGTCTGTGTGTTTGAAATCGCATGAAACTTAAAAGAAACGGATATTTGTAGTAAAATAAAGTCCGAATCATTCAGCTAATTCTAAATAAATTAAATTACTATTACCATTATTATAAAGTTCAAATTATGTTACAACTTTTAAATCCGGGTAAAACTGTAGGCCACATGTAAGTACAATAAAAACGAGAAATGCTTACAGTATGTATATATTTTTTAATTTAAACGCATGCTTAAATTTGTATTGTATTAAACGTACTAGCTGAACCCGCGGTTTCACCCGCGTTTAAAAAAAATGTAATGTGACATACATACAAACCGAAAGTTTTTCGACTCAAGCAACGACTCCACAATCCAATTTGATACTTACTTTATACTTGATATACCTTCCTCAAATGTGATTAAACTCGATTTTTTTCTTTTTTTTTTGTTCGCCCGTACATTGTTTCGGGGTAAAAAGTAGCCTATGTAATTTACTGACTCTTATGCCTATGCTTTTATGACTTCTTATGGTAAAGGAAGTCCGACTTCGATTGTGTAACAACTAGTAGCAATATAACTGGGTTGTATCCAGTGTTTCCAGTTACACTGTAATTACAATAGATCTACTTTATTTTTTTACCGTATTGGTTCATTACAGTAAAATTACATTTTGATTATGATCGAGGAATGACCTTTAATAGTCAAATGCGCAAACGCAGGTGGGAGAGTAGATTACATATTTTTCGCCAAATTTTCTTCTCTTAATAAATTGTTAAAAATGTCATGTACTGTAATTTTGTACAAAGTACTGTAATTTTGTGCTCTCCAGTAGAAAATTCTGTCACTTTATAATCACGATCTTGAAGCACTAGTTGAATCCCGAGATAAACAGCTGATCCTTGATTTATTACAAAACATTCTTATAAATAATCACTTAATCCCTACGAGGGCGGCATGATAAAATATCTTAAGATTTCTCGCAACAGCGCTTAGGGACTCGTATTCTTAAATGATTAATAGGTCACAGCCTTTTGAATACAGAAAATATTTTGAACATTTAGCGGATTTTAATTTTACATTCAAAACGTTAACATAGGCGTGTAGGCAGTATCTAATTTCGAAATGTGGTTAATTTAATTTCGTTCAAAACATTTTGTCCTTAATAGTTTGAATGCACGACCTAAATTATAATTTAAGTGAATGTTTACTTCGAATGCAATAGGACTTAAGCCATTTAACTTATTGGACATACTAATAATTTTATTTGCCTCTTATTGTACTTGTAAATTTTCGAAGTCAACATGCCAAAGCGAATAATAGCAATATTTGCGTATTTCTAGCTCAATACTTAAGCATTGGTAATGAAGAAAAATTATTTATATGAGTAAGTCTGTGATACATAGAAGCGCTAAATTTTGTGTAATAAATTAAAAACAATATACAATAAAAGTTGTCAAATTTAATTGTTTATTTATTACATAACATGAATGTGTTATGAAGGCTACATTGCACGATTTCCGATCGCAATTATATTCCTCCCTTAACGTCCCACTGGTGAATGAAAGGGGGTATAGCATCGTATGTAATATGACTTACGCGACATGGTCCTCGTGGATAGCAACGTTATCTTTATACTCATATTAGAAAATGAAAGGTATGCGTTGGGTACCCTGGACTATCTCTCAATATATCTTAAATAACATTTCTGACAATTGAATTATTGAAAAAAAAAAAACATTTGAAGTGACTAATTGAACAAATAAATAAATTAACATAATAAATTCATGAAAATAAAATTGCGCTTAAGAATATATCAATTAACCCTTTTTTTAAATTAATATTAAGATCGCCCACAATGTAATGTTAGATGTAGTCTGGATTATAAATAAATAAATAAACATGTATAAATAAATAAACAAGGAAAATATTACACACAGAATGCTCATTTAACACGAACATAAACAATTATTGTCTGGTATTTGCCCGACCATGTTTTTCTTGTCTGACCGTCCCAATAATGCACGTTCGTTATGCAACAATGTCCATTATGTGTGGCGACGGACGTAAAAAATGGTACAGTATGTCAGATATACAGACAGACGCCAGTCCTCTCATTAAAAGAATTAAAATGTAGAACAAAATGTATGAAGCGGTCTCGTGGACGTCATAAATTGATCAAGAATTCTAACAATTTATAAGACAAGATAAGGAAAATACGAGAATATCGTATTACAGTCTTATTAGTCTCAAAACACGTGCTATTAAATGAACGATTGATTTATCAATATTTTACTTTGTTGTTTCCAATTAGGAAATAGTTGTGGTAATTCTGTATGTTGCTGGTGTTTTGAAATACAAGAAAATCGTTTTGGAAGTATATTTAACTATATTCAGTTCTAGTAGATGACGTATACATACAACATAAATATATGTACCTAGGTTTTAAAGGTGGTAGAACTCGTGTTTTGACTCCTGAAGGACCACTGCTATGTCTATTCATATCCATATTATTTGAGGACCCGCGTGGTGGAGCGGTCACCATAGCGGTCTGACACGCAGTGGGTCACAGGTTCGATCCCCAGCCAGACCGAAATGTAAATGATGACTTCAGATTTCTGTTCCGGGTTTAGGTGTTTGTGTATTCGTGTTTGTGTGTCCATGACACCCACGACACAGGAGAAAATCCTAATGTGGCTGTGAGTGTAGAAAGCGTTTACTTTTTAAATTTTTTATCGTGACGGAAATTGTATAATTATGATCATCATTCTTACAAGACCTTGAGAGGTTGAGGTTGATCCGGTGTTTAATTGCGGTACTGTCCCTGAAAGCAGTTAGCTTATTAATCTTTATCCTTAATATACCATTCAAATCATTTCAATATATAAATCAAAATGTATAATCATTAAATCATAAAATCATAAATATATCAATCAAATGTACTGCATGCACGATTGCAACTTCTACAATATTAAAAAATAATACAGCAACTCAACGGCTCTAGTATAAACCAGGATTAGATTTAGAGCTGGTGCTACCGAAATCAAATCCAATCTTATACCGTTATTTATCAAAATAAGCGTTTCTACTCTGACAGCGGAAAAACCTTTTTAACATATCTATTTTTGTCGTGTAGCTGCATCTATATTGCTTGTGCGTGTGTGCAATTAATCTGTAACCAATCTTAGATTCCTAATTGGTCGATTTATTACCCTGATTAATACCCTGATCTCCTAGCATTAATTAAGATTCGTAGGATATTAACCGTTATTTGATTTAAATCGTAAAATGTTTAATATGTGTTACTGTCTTACTTCTGGTTAAATACAAGAGATAATATTACTAATTTATTCTTGTTAACTGTCTTACAGGTACAAAGTATTCAAGCTGCGTCATTATAAACAAAATGTGGTATTTAATCAAGCGGTGAAACATTTTAATGCTATCGTTAGGTGATCCTTGCGGAGATTACCAAGAATTTAGCTACTTACTACTTCGTGTGAGATGTCGCCCTGGTATAAAGAAATTAAGTTAGATAAATATTAAAACGGAATAAAACTTGTTTTGGAAGGTATTTTGTGTGTTAATAGCCTAACCTGCTGGATAAGAAGTTCTCAATTTGTAATAAGTAACATAGAGTTTTGGTTTAAATATTAATAAAATTAAAAGGCAATGAATATGCAGTCCATTTTATTGTCAGTCTTTAGTATCCTCATTGCTTGGAAAATTGAGAATCGATGTGAAAGGAAACTCTTGAAATGGCATCCAGATAGAACGCTAGATTCGGAAAGCACAAGAGCTTTTGGAGTGGCGCTAATCAGGAGAGGTTTAGATCCAGTGGACTTCAAACGGCTGATGGATGAACGGGAACGCTCAGTATTCAACCACGAAAAGACATGAGGACACGCTCCTACACGTAAGAACTATGAGTAAATCAAAATATTTATAACTGTGATCGGAATTTTACGTTAATGTTATTAATTTTGACTTTAAATCTGTTTAACCGAAAAACTGCACTCGTGCGCCAGTAAACGCATAGCTTTGAAACTGCATAGTTTCAAACTCCTGTCTATTATGTATGTACCATTTATCGGTCTTTCAAGCAACGAATTGAACACCCGAGCCAGAAGCTTAAATGTTTCAATCATTTGGCTTTCACTGTCCAAACAAATACATAAAATACATTAAAACACATAAAAAATCGAATTCTTGTCTGGCAAGGGGTTGGAACTATCAATAATGTCTGGCTAACGTGGAAACGTTATTTACTTGTCATCTATGTATTATGTATAAAAATCAGCGTTTATATTATAACGTAAGTAAACTTATACTTTCATGAACATTAAGGATTTCTGGCGAGGTGTTGCCACAATGTTAAATGTCTCGATATGAATAACGTGATTCTTAATAATTTTCTAAAGGTAATACCAAAAAAACGGGCTTTATATTTGGCGAAAGTAGATCGGTATTTTACACACCTTTATTACCGTTTACCTGCCAAAGCCACGGTAACCCAAATTTCATAGATCCCCAACGTTCTTACTTGTGCTGGGAGCATGCTGACAAACTTTCAGCTTTAAAAAAATAACGAAAGCTGCTCTAACAGGATTGTTACATAAAATTTTATTTAAGATTCTTTAACGTTTGGTTACTTTCGTTTTTGAAATATAGTCGTGTTTACTGTTTCATTGTTCAATTATGACCGGTGTCTTCATCTATAGGTGTTTGTGAGTGTGTTAGGTCTGCAAGAATCTATCAAAATTCAGGATTAAAAACCATTTTCATTTTCACTTGTATTTTCTACTTTTTGCGAAAAATTACCAAACTAATTTATATAATGCTATAGATAAATAAAGTATTTTTTATAAAAACAACAATGCCATTTGTTATTAATAAAATTTACCTTATTATACCAACGTAAGAGTTTTAAATTTGTAAATTAATTACTCGAACATAAGCTTTAATAGCTTAAAGCTTATATCTCTAATATAACACAAATTTAGCATAAAAATTAAGAATTTATTTTTTATTTAAAAAGGTGTGTTCTCATGTACGCACATAAGAAACTAACTTAAACTAACCTAAACCATAACAAAACAAAATAAAATAAACATTGTTTACAAAGTTTTCAAAGAAATTCACACGGCTCAGCTAGTAGTGCATATTTAACATGTTACGTAGTTGCTACAGTCCCACACATTCGTTAAATCCGCTGAATATCTTCTCGTCTATCTTACGCTCGTTTGGGATAAACGAGACAGCACAAATGTGCACACGCCGATGTGTAGGTCGCTGTTTACCATTAAAACTACGAAGATGTAAATCACTGCAAAATAGGGTTTGCGTTCTATTTGAAACTAGTAAATAAAGTTTTAAATAGTTTGGCTATATGTAGCCGACTGCGTCAGATGAAGGGTAATGTTTTTCGAGAGTTTGTATGGCGGCAAACGGCTTGACGAATTGTGATATAAGACATATTATTGGAATCGTTTCAGTTTGCAGAATGACATAGTCTATATAATTTAAAAAAATGGCGCCTATAAACTGAAAAAACGGGCAGTAAGCGACGACTTTTTCCCCGTCTGCATCAAAAAGAAGGTAAAATTTTCAGAGAGTATATATGTTTGTCCATTTTTTCGGCACGCGCCTCAGCACGAACGACTTGACGAATTGGATTCGTCTCCGTTCTCAAAGTGTCCTAGGCTATATAATTTTACATTTAAGTTATAACAGTCGGGTTTGTGTTTTCATGATGATTTCTGGGGGACGCATTGTTTGTTTCAGGTTAACTAAGCTTCGTAACATCCTTGCTATGTACGTAAAGATTTAAGCAAATATAATATCATTAATATTACACCAGTACCAACCAACTATGACTGACAGTACTACTCAATCTGTTTTTATAGTCTAATATTTTACACGGGCCTCCCTTAAGCCTGGGATTTTCTTTTTTTTATCTACTTGAAGTAGCAAACGAGCATGCAGTCCATCTGATGGTAAGTGGTCACTGCCGCCCATGGATATTTGTAAGCAACTTCAAATAGAACATGGGTTCTATCTGAAGTCAATCACAGATGCGTTGCTACTTCCGAGGACTACGATGTTCACCTCATATAAAACTGTGCCGGCAACCACACCCTTCCATCGAAACGCAAAAAAATGCTTCACGCTAAAAATCGGTGTGGCGGTGGTACTTCCCCGGTCGAACTACTCTGGTTCTTGCAATATCGGACTAATATAACGTTTAAAGTAACTATTCACAATAATATTAAACTCTATTAATGTGTCGCTATTTAATAATTTATAATCAAATTTATTTATTAAATTCTATATTAACGATAAAATTTATGATGTTATTAGTACTGTACTGAGCATAAATTAAACTACAGTATTTAAACTCGATGAACTCAATCTGGAATCAATTTAGTAAAGTACTATAAAGCTGCGGCTAAGTTCAATTAACTACAAAGTTTTGAGACACTCGATTAATTCGTCTGAATAGATTAAAGGGTGGATGTCTGAATATATTTAACTATATTAAAATTAGCTTTTATTAAAATCATATCTTACGTAAATATATTATTTTAAGCGGATATTATCGCGGAATTGATCCCTTTCAATATGTTACGGGTACTCATGATATGCGGTTTTGAATTTCTTTTTGCCGATATTTGTCGATGTAAAAGTTTGTAAGAGATTTAACGATTATATCGTGTTTAACCATTATAATACAGAACTCTACTGCCCTAGGGGTAGTTAGCTATCCCTGGAGCTGTAGAATACAAAAATTTCGATTATTATAAAGCCATTTCTGGCCCAATTCTGTACACGGGCCTCATCTTAGTATAAAATACTACCAAGATAGCAATGTGCGGATTGATAGACTTAACACATCGTTGCGATTTTTTTCTAAAACTATCAGAGATATATTATTATATCGGAGAGATATAATTCTTCTTAACAATGTTTGACGTTTAAATATTGTAAAATATATATGAGACTTGATTTCTAACAAGCACGTATCCTCAAAATAATTAAATTTATGCCAGCATTTTAAATCACAGACTCCATTGGTTTACATGAAATAAAACAATATAATAATAATATTAAAACTGAAAATGAAATGCTAGCATACCCTTCTTTATTCAATGTCTAAGCGTTGAAACTCGTAGATGGACAAAGTTAAAAGCTCTTTACGGCTCGCCTGTCAAAACTACATTATCGGTTCCGAGGACTGACTTTAAAAATATCGGCTCAATGCGACTGTCCTCTTAGTTATTCAATATGACTGTATTGACTTTACGTATAAATTCATTATTTCTAGGGACATCGCATTTAAAGGTCCGTTATATTACTAGTGATAATGCATTCAAAAGTCCGTTACATTTCTGCAGATAACTGATTCAAAGGTTTGTTGCCTCGTCTCCACCCATCTACATACATTAGAGCAGTTTGGTAGCACTTTCCAGGCCTTTTATAGGTGCACAAAGAGACATTTACTAATAGGAACACAAAATGGTTTTAACCAGGAATACCTTTCATTCGACTTCAGAAGTACCACCGTCACATTTATTCCTTATGTTGTATAATGGAAGAGACACAAGGTTTTCTAACAGAGGTTCTCAGTGATAGCAAGGCATCTGTGAGTAACTTCGGACTGTATAAGCTTAGGATGAACTACAGATGTTCATAGATATCAGTGCCAATTAAACGTTATGTGTAGAACACGCTACTTTGCTGCTAGTAGTACGTACACAATTCTGCATCTATAACGTCATGTAATTAGATGTATAGTTTATGAAAATAGATCGCCTTAAAACAAGGTACATGATTGGTGGAATATACAACATTAAATAAATAGTACATAAGTCACTGTTGCCTAAACTTAGGCGACGTCCATAGGCGATGGTGACTACTTACCATCAGGTAGCCCGTCTGCCTTATCGTTAGGTTAAGGTATAAAAAAAACAAAAAAACTTGCGTAATTACTGTCACACTTTTTGAAAATCAAATCAAAACATTACTTAAAAGAATGTATACGGTGTGTTCGAAATATTCAGAATTGCACCATAATCCATTAGTTCTCAGAAGAAGAAAAAGTTAAATGAGGACTAATAACCCTAGCAATACTAAATTTACAACAGACAGATGGTCATAAAAATTTTACGACACCATTATAGCTTGCATCGATACATTAAGAGTTATTATTTTTTATTTAATAATGTTAGAAGCATAGAATTGAGCCTATATACCATAAATGGGTAGACCAGGGCTAATATATCAACTCCACGAGTGCATTAACTATTTGCAATGTTGCAAAAGTATAGAATTTTCCTTCTCTGCCGAGATTGCAAATTCGCGTGACAAATGTCTTGTAAAATCCATTTGACATACGGAACATATTGGTTTTATTATATTACGTTACCCATAACTAACAAATATTGTTAATTTTCATTGAAGAATTAAACGACATACCTAAATAGTATAACCAGGTTACATTATAGGTAGGTGAAAAACGACCTGTTTTTAATTTACTTTATTTTACTTGTAATATTTGTTGTAACCATAAAGTAAATAAATATAATTTAACAAAACAACACAATGCAGTATTTACACGTAATAATAACTTACACTTTAAAATAATTTAAAAGGCACGTGATTAATTGCATACTTCTCCCATCACCTGTGCCAAAAACATTTTTTTTATTTTTTTTACTTGAAACGGTATGGCCCAAAATGAATGTTATGATATAATAAAATATGGTCTTTCTTTTTTAAATGATTATCTTGTTATATACAGCATGAACATGTCTGGCTCTATCCGAATCTGTAAGAAATAGCTTAAAAATCATAAATAGTTTATTTTAAAAACTAAACCTGCATTACTAAATTAGAACAAAAGTACGATCTAAGTATCGAACGACAACATTTTGAAAAAAAATCACAGTATATCATGGATAGAAGTTTAAATCCCTGTATGTTCACTAATAAAACTTTATATCCATAATATGCATATAGTATTTTAAGCTTTATGTTTGTTTTGTTTTGTTTGTAAGTTCAATATGTTCTTTAAGCGACTGTTACACATTTACCATGGCATCATAAGCAACAGGAACATGACTTGAATATCGGGAGTCGTTATTCTTAGTAGTAAGTCGCGCACGAAGGGCTATGTGAATTATGATAACGTCACATTTAAGAAGGTTCTTATTATGCAGCAGTAGTGATGCAGGTTATATTGGTTTAAGAAGTTTCAATTTAGACAATGCATATTTTCTCTACAAATCGGATATTTATGTAATTACTAGTTGTATGAATTTCAGGACGCCGGTTAGTCCGGATATTTGCCCTGTGGTTCCGTGACATCCTGTGGTTCTGCCAAAAATGCCCTTTGTAAATTTTAGTTCCGAAACAAGCCACTAGGGGCG
>DWNE01009260.1:0-11009 GCA_018249875.1 Cecropterus toxeus | reverse complement strand
AAAATTTAATACAGTGTATAAAAAGCTTGTTTTTATAAATTCTTTTTATATTTATTCATTCGTATATATGTCCATTTCTTTGGCACGCGCTACAACTAACGGCCAAAAGGCTTGATGGATTGGGACATGTGACATATCATTGATATCTCAGTATGCAGCACTCTACATAATTTACATATGACATTTAACTAGTCTTTGTCACTACAAAGGCTAGTTAAAATGGCGCTTGTAAATTGCAAAAAAAGGGGAGAAGGCGACGATTATTTCAATTATTATGAAAATATGGACATCAAATAAAAGCTAGTAAATAGATGTTTACGAAAGAAATAAATATGTAATTATACATTACTCTCGGAAAACACCACCCTTCTTCTGACGCAGTCGTCCAAAAACATGATCCCAGCACTTAAACGGTAATAGTTTCAAAATTGTTTTAGATTTTCCGAAATAAATTAAGTCAAAGCAAATTAAGTAAGGTTTTAAATGTAAGTAGTTTACTTTATTTTATGTAGTAACAATAAACAAGTTGCGTTTGGTCCTAATATTTTTTCAAAACTACAACACGAAGAAAGTATCGTAGTAGAACTATTTAAAATGAGAGAATTTAAAAAATAGACTAAATTTTTATGCTCAGCACTTAGGGATTCCCCTTAAATGCTTCAATCGTGACCAGAGAACTGAAGTGAATGCATTGCGTGCAGTTTCAGTTAGTTACACTTGAAATCACATTTTGTTTAAGAATATGCCATTGTCATGTACCCACACAATGAACGGCCGAGTGCAAAATGATTTTACACTCCTGAAATTAGATTGTAACAGTTTGCAGCCGCTAACTGAAAAACGTTGCACGGTTATTTAGAGTAAAAGGTCATTAAATTGAAAAGAAAATCATTATAGACGCCATTGAAGAGATTAGTCAACCATCCAGTGGCTTCACGTTGACGGGTCTATTTGTTTCAGACTAATTTAAATAGATTTACAATCATACCGAAATCTTAAATCAATATTCAATGTACTAAATAATAAAGTGTGATAAGCGTATCAAAATATATAGATGTATCTGTGCCTCTGGTTTGCTACAGGCCAATTTCGATAAAATCTTGATATATATAGATAATTCTCAAATCAGTGGCCAATCAAGTGATATCATTATCTGAAGTTAGGGTATAAATTAAGGTGAAATAAATATAAGAATTATTGGTACCATTACGCATGTAAGTTGTATTTACATTATATTATTACAGAAGACAAAGAACACTTTAAAATAAATTAATGTTAAAGATAAGTGACCATCTTATTATCTCATCTTTAACTTCACTCATCTAATCAGTAACATATCTTTATCAAAGGTTTTTCTATGAGTATACTTGTTATGCCGAAAAATAATATTTTAGGAGTATTCATTTATGTTCCGTCTTTTTGTATGAGTAGCATCAAGTTTAACTAAACTGAAACAAAATTTCATTTGAAATGCGTTTAGAACTTATTATGTAAGACGCCCATTCTATTTGTAGACCATGTCTATGAGCATGGAACATAAATACAAAAAAATATTGTTAACTATATACAATTTTCAGCAATATGTGGTTCCTTGGTCTTGGGCTGCTGGCCCTTGCCTCCTTGGCTACGGCTTGTAGACCTAGTGTCACAACAGTTAGTGGTACCCACGCACCTGTCACGGTCTGTTCGGGAGCTCTCATCTTCGCTGACGACTTCAATGAGTTTGACCTAGAGAAGTGGCAACATGAAAACACGCTAGCTGGTGGTGGAGTGAGTCGCATAAAAAAAAAACGAATTATTAATATTTCTATCGAAATCCTATTTATGCTTTAAAATTTGTTTACCTCTATAATACTTTTTAACTTTGATAAACTATTTCATTGAATGATCAAAACAGTATCGGTAAAAATAAATTCAAAAACCGTATCATGAGTACCCGTAACATAATATGTTACAGGTCCTCATGATATTCGGAATTCGGAATAAATGGATCATTAACAATACATAATAATACAAATAATTAAAACAGTGTCATTAGACTGCAAATGTACCTACCTATTACATAAAGCCGCTCTACATGTCTCTAACTTTTTTATATAATGAGAAAATAGTTTTTAAATAACAATAACTATAACAATACTTTTTATATGCATTGCAGGCTTACATTTTCCTTTTCGCCCATACCTTGTATTGTACTTTTCAATGATGGGCGAAAACCTAAGTTCTATTGTTTCCAGGAAATGTAATAAATTCGTACTAAATGTACAGAAAACAAGCATCCCACCTGATATGAATAGTGATCAATGCCGTCTCGTGTATATCTATTACCATATCCCACGTAGAATCGGAATCTTACGACGAGTCAAACGCAGTGGCTCTATCAGAGGCGTAACGTGAATCTGTGATACCCCCTATAAAAACTCGGCAAGAAAAAATGTCTCTAAAATCGGCAAAAAAAAGGATTTCCCATAAGGCATTTTTGCGCCACACCCTAATATTCGGTGCAAATTGAGTTTTGAAAGGTATTTTTATATGAAATATTTCGTTTTATGAAAAAAAAAAGCTATTTTGCCGCCTTTCAAAACGTGCCGCCCAGGACGCGGCGACCTTTGCTGCAGGCATCCTATGCTACGCCGCTGTTAAAAAGAACCTACGGACTACGAGCTTTCGAGCATTATTTTATTTTATATAACTTATTATAAACTAGATATTTATTATTTTTTACAGAATTGGGAATTTCAATACTACAGCAACAACCGTACGAATTCATTCACGCATAGTGGACTGCTGTTTATCCGACCATCGTTAACGTCAGATCAATTTGGTGAACACTTCCTTACTAGCGGCCGCCTAAACATTGAAGGTGGCGCTCCAGCAGATAGGTAAAAAGCTATCATTATATTTAATGTACTGTTTTCTTTAAGCATAGATCGGTATTCCGTCACTTATAATAAAGACGCTTTCTACACTCATAGCCCCACACTAGGATTTTCTCCTGTGTCATGGGTGCCATGGACACTTAAAGACGAATACACAAACACCCAGACCCAGAAAAGAAATCTAAACTCATCATTCAGATGCCTGTCTGGCCGGGAATCGAACCCGGGACCCACTGCGCGTTAGATCGGTATGGTAACCGCTCGGCCACGTGGGTCGTCAATGATGAATAATGAAGTGAAGTATAATGAAACAATGCCAATTTTAATAATATTTTTCCTTATTCATGTATAATGTTATCTGTACTAATATAATAAAGCAGTAGTTTTATATATTATTGTTGTAAGGCATATATGGGGTGCCGACTGAGCTACCAAACCCACAGCTCGCAACTTCGTTGTCACCCTATTTGGCAGGCAATTTTCAAAATGTTTCTTATACCCCGTTTAAAGTACCCATCGGTCATTTTATTGTTTCTCTTTAATATTACAAGAGAATAATTACAACGTACCTATATGAAAATAGATTAATAAGTAGGTACACAAACTCAGCCCCTTCGAATCTCTCCTTTTCTTAGATGCCTTAAAATATATATTTCACCACGAAATGTAAGGCTTAGTACTCATTAAAAATATTGAAATTGTTCTTGCTAGATGTACAAACCCTCAGTGGTACGGATGTGAGCGGCAGGGCACCTGGGCAAATGTGATAAACCCGATTAAGAGCGCGCGTATACGCACTGTGCAATCCTTCAGTTTTCGCTATGGCCGTGTTGAGGTTCGCGCTAAAATGCCTGCTGGCGACTGGCTGTGGCCTGGTATGCAAATAAATTAAGACTTTTCATCACCTTAAACTCATCACGTTTCCCACGATCTGTGATATTACTGACGGACGCGGATTTATCCATACCCTCGCATCGATTTAAGAGCTTTATGTTGATTGTGCGAACCGTGTAGCTGACCCGGCGTACGCCGTCTGCATAAATCCGTAGAAACACAGACCGACGGAAGCCCCATTACTATTCTAATTATCATTAAAATTCACTATATAAGTTTACTGATTCACGTTATAAACCTCACAATGCTTTTGAAAAATTATCAAAAATGACATCCGTAAGTAAGCGCCTTGTAACATAAATTAAACCTTTGAAGAATTTCATAATACCGCTAAAAACAATGAGAAATTAGCTACTAGCGTACTATAGTTTCTACTGTGTAACAACATACAATTCACCCCAAGTCAATCAATTCATATTTGAACACGGGCAAGCTCTTAGCAACAATTGGTAATTATATTTATATTTCAATAAATCTATCAAAACACTGACCACCTTTGAAAATTTAACTGAAAATTTATGACTAGCATACTTTATATTTATATGGTTTCGAGTATTCATGATATTGCTATGATGTTTACAACAGGTGATTAGGTAACTAATAGTTATAAAGGACTTTCAATCCGAGAATGCGGTAATCAAATCTCAGCTAACTTATTTTTTTAACGGTTATTAGAAGCCCTTATAACTTGATTTAACAGAATTAACCTGAGAATTCTTCAAAAATCTTAAGAGTAGTGTGTAATCTACCAATTTTCTATTGAAACAAATTCATCTCGATTATAAATATGAATTTACCTTCTATGAAAGAAGGTAGATACGTTTGTGTGTAAATATAATATTATGACGAAGTAGCTATAAAAGTAAAATGAATTGCACAACGTTTAAAAAACTTTTTTTTAGCAAAATCACGCATATCAACAAATATGATACTACTTCTTAAAAGTAAATTTGTATTGGTGTAAAATGTTTTCTCAGCTATTTGGTTAATGCCGGCTTACAATTCATACGGCACTTGGCCATCTTCGGGAGAGATTGACTTGGTAGAGTCACGTGGTAACCGCAACATGTTCTCCAACGGAGTGCACATTGGCACTCAGGAGGCCGGCTCAACGCTTCATTATGGACCTTTCCCCGAGCTGAATGGTTGGGACAGAGCTCACTGGGTCCGCAGAAACACTAACGGCTATGATCGTGCTTTCCATAATTATCAGCTTGAATGGACACCAGGTAATTTAAACATTATTTATACTATAACTGTATATATACTATAACTAACATGTTTATTCTATATTAAGTAATGTAAGTTAAACCTACAAATAAGGCAGAGTCTAAGCCGTTACTTGATTAGACCGCCACCTATGGACATTTGCAACACCTGAGGAAGCACCAAAAATCACCAGCTTTAAAAATATCCATTACATAAGGTAGATTATATCGTCAGATATTTTATATAATTTATTTTAGTTTTAGTTTGGTTCTGACCTATTTATTTCTTACTGTTTGAGATACACTGAATCATTTGAATATACAATTTAATTTGGCTCCTAATCCATGTAGCCCTGGAACTATATAATAATTCTTATAAGATATAGGATAGGTACCTGGACACGAAAAAGCACAAAAACATTATTAATTTGTCCCTACGTTATCTATTCCTTAACTTAAATTATACTAATGCAAAAATATGATTTACTCAAGCACAACGTATTATATTTTTCAGATTTCTTAAGGTTCAGTATCGATAACGTAGAAATCGGCCGCGTTACACCTGGCAACGGTGGCTTCTGGGAGTATGGTGGCTTTAACAGACATCCAAACTTATTGAACCCATGGCGATACGGATCTAAAATGGCACCGTTCGATCAAAAGGTACTCACCAATTGCTATAACAGAAATATCACTTTTTTTTAAATGGCATTTATGTTAGAGCAAAAAACAATAGGCAGAACTTGCGTATTAAGTTGGAAGTAGACACCCACTACTTACTTCCAACTTTGTTATTAGAAGTAGCGAGTTGACTTCAAGGTATTTTATTACTCTCATTAAATAGACTGAGATCATGTTATAAACAGTTTCATCATAGGAATAATAAATTTAACATAAGATAACACGTAAACTTACACACGCACGTAAACTGATTTTTATTGTTAGGTATGTACCTAACAATAAAAATCAGGACATATCGCTAGCCATAGTTAATATGTATCTAAGTGTTTTCTTTTCTAAAACGGAACAGGAAAGTGATCCGTGGTTTTACCACATTTTAGAACTTATTCCGTTGTTCCAAAATAAAAGTCACTTATACAGTCAAATTTGTAAAATAAACACACCACATACAATGCCTGTTGCTCAATCATAAAAAGTGGCGGTAATTGCTCTGAAAACGGCCCATTACCGTAGCGTCGCGCGATTTCCACTTTAGACAATTAAATCTATTTACATGTCCTCTAAATCTACCATTGTTTCAAATTTTATATTATAACAAATTATAACAAATAAATAATATGGAAATGTAAAAATTCTCAGATAATACTACTTAATTATTATTAAATGTAAACAGTTTTTGGAATTTATTTTGATTAAGTACATAAGTTATTAATAAGAACATGAAATACTACCAAACAAATACTTATTGTATAAGTTGGTACCCAGTTACTATCATACAAGTACCTACTTAGAGGCAAAAAGTACTTAATATTTTTTGCTGAAATGCGAACTCCTGTTAAAGCACGGTAAAATTAAATAAAATACATTTTTATTTACTTTACAGTTTTATCTTATTATAAATTTGGCTGTTGGTGGTACTAATGGATTCTTCCCTGATGGTGTAAGCAACCCAGTTCCAAAACCATGGTCCAACCAGTCACCTACTGTAAGTACAATACGGTCATGTCTATTTTTTATTATAGAGAATTCTTGGCTATTCAACTGCTGGTCATCGTATTACAAAATAAAATAATAATGATAATTACCAGACAAGTTCTAACAATCTGTTCCTAAATATCGCAACTAAAATTCCTAAATCAAAATTAAACGTCAGTGATCAGAAAATTTTAAGAATATTGTAACTAGAACCTACCTACAAAGGGGATATTTTCTTTATTTGTTGTCTGAAATGTTCCCCTGCTAAAGAGACTATTATGATTAATACAAACAACAAAGTACTAATTGTTTATTTTACATCAGATTTCTATGTAGATTCTAGAAGTCTAATGGCACAATATATATTATAATTTAATCACGTTGTAATTTAGGCTGCAGCCGATTTCTGGAACAGTCGTGGGGGATGGCTGCCGACATGGAATCTGAATGCCAATGACGGACAAGATGCTTCCCTGCAAGTAGACTACGTTCGTGTGTGGGCGTTGTAGAAGTTCCTTATAGAAGTATTTGTTCCTATTTTTGCTATGATTTCTTTTAGATTGTGGTGCCAAATTTGTTACCTAAAAGTACAACTAACCCAAAGATAGTAAAAATATCAAATGTAAAAAGTTTTTTTATTATGTAGTGGCCTATGACAAGTAAACCAAAAATTAATAAAACGGATCGAACTGTAAAAGATTCAGAGATTGATATTTATTGTTTAGGTACCTACTCACTTTATAACCGGTCTTTCCAGCAAGAGCTTATTTCATACATAATTCGTTTATTTGAAAAGAAGGCAGGTATTTCAGCAGCTACTTCATATCATTTAACATGCCACACTCAAATTTATTATTTTGGTAACCAAAAACTTTTTTAACCAATAATTTTACATAATACGCTTACATACTAAACTCTACATTTTTAACTTCTATAAATTGTTTAATTTACCGAAACTCGCAAGCAATATCAAGTACTATCTGTGCTTCGCGGTTTCAATCGCTACTACATAAGAAACAAACAATCATAGCGTGATATTATATAGCCTACCTATAGCCTTCCTTAATAAATGTACTAAGTATTCAACATAAACGACTTTTTCCATTCGAACTAATTATAAACACACGTTTGTACCTACCTATCTACGTTTATCTAAGTGCATGTCATAATAAAAAAGAACCTAATCATCTTTATGTCGATTACATAACAGATTTGCCTTGGAATACCCCACTAAATAAAAAATATCTATTATATCCGAAACAGAAACCAGTGTAAATGGTATTTTTAACGCAAAATGTTAACAGTCATCATCTGCATACGTAATCGGTATCAAACCGGTCAAAAGGGAAAATCCATTTGCCACAAAGCATACCACAGCTAATACACATTCCCATTCAAGTGCTTTATACCTCATTAGTTGTGTTTAGTCAATTTCATCAAGGAACAAAAAATATAAATGTTTAATAAGTTTTAGTATTTAGTAAGCTTAAAATAGATGATATATAATATGGTTGCATAACATAAACATAAAAAACAGAACAAGTGATCACAGCATTCTTTAAACTCCTACACACAACTTGTCAATACATTAAACGCAACAAACTATTGCTATCGCACCCACAACACAGGAGTAAATCCTACTGTGGGGCTACGAGTGTAGAGAACTTATCTAACTATAATAATATTATAAATAAAAGTTTGAGAGTAAGAGTGGATGTTTGTTATTTAATATCGGCACAACGGCTAATTGAATCTGGGTAAAATTTAGATTATGGACTGAGTTAACGTAGGCTAATTTTATACCTACCTTAAAAATGTACGGCTCCCGAGGGATAGATTTGTTTTTGATTCACAGTACAAGAGAATGGTACTTTTGGTATTGAACAATAACCTTATCGTGGTAATTCTTAATTACTTTTGCAGGAAAGTTAAAATTACTATTATTATTATTTTTAAATTCCTGTATGAATGACTCCCACAATATGTAATAAAATGTTATTATAAGAAATATTTCTTAGTATTCCTATCATTTTGCATCGATGTCGAAAAAAATCGATATTACACCAGTGTGCGAAGAATCGAGTAACTTCGCATGTTCATTCGAATCACTATAAGTATCGTCGATGAAGTCGGAATTTACATACATCAAAACATGTTCTACGTACAATAACGGAGCTCAGAAGCGTAGATGAGTTTTACATTGCAGTCTCACTTGGTCCTTTTAACTAAACGCTCGTATTTTCTGATTTTAGACGAAAATACGGGTAAAAGGTCCAAAAATGAGTCATAGAGACTTTGTTCTAAATAAATAAAATAATTGAAATCTTCTTGTAAAGATATTTTATTGGTTTTTTAATGAAAATACTTATCTAAGTATATAGAGAAAAAATAATAATAACAGTTGATAATTATAATTTCAGTAGCAATATCTATTAGGTTATAATAATACCAAGATAAATGCAATTGTAATTTAAAAGTGCATCATCAATATACATCTTTAATCGTTATTTGTGTCTTCAGATAGGTAAGTTATATATTGATTTTATTAAGTTATTTACTATAATAGAGCGTTGTAAGATTTGAGGAAAATGTTAACAATATTTAAGAAGTTTCCTGGTCAAGAGAGTCTTAATTACAAATAGCAAGAAACCGGTCCTACCAATTTTGAGTGTCAAATTGATTCGTGTTGTTGATTTAAAAATCTAAAGATACCTATAGATAACGTATAGGTACTTAAATTATTTTATGTGGATCTTTCAAAATTCAGACTAAGATAAATTACTCTACAGACTCTATATGATATTATGTAAAAATATTTTAAAAACTTTTATTTTATGTTTGAATAGAAGTCATTAAATAGAAAAGAGAGTGGGTACCTTTAGTAATGAAGCACCTACATCGCAACATGTAATGTAAACAGTGTTTTTTTCAGAACTATGTGGTACATATCTCTTTGGATGTTAATGGTGGCGTCGCTGAGTAAAGCATGTGAACGAACAGTCACCACTGTGAGCGGTACTCATGCTCCTTCAAAATTTTGTTCCGGAGATATGATCTTCGAAGAGGATTTCGAGGAGTTAGACCTTGAGAGATGGCAACACGAAAACACGCTTTCGGGCGGCGGTGTGAGTAAAAAACAATATACCGGTTTTCTTGTCATTGTAGTGATAACTCGAAGTTATTTGATTATTGATACCTACGTAAAATTCATTTACATAAGTCAAAATATGAGATTAACAATGTTTTAAAGTTAAACGCTTTCTTATCATTACTTGTAACATATAAATAGTGTAAAAATGTTTAAAGGTAAGAGTTAAATTATAAAACTAATTATTTAGAATTTAGGTAATTATGATTTTCACTAGGTATGTAGGTAATATCGACTAGGTAGGTACGCTTAGCATATTGTCTTTCTTTAAAATATACGTAAGCAGGTTCTTAGGCATCGATATAATAATCTGTTAATTAGTCAAATTTCATTTCGATTGGATCTAATTGATTTTAATGTAATATAAAAAGTCATGTCAATATATCAAGGTTATATTTACAGAATTGGGAATTCCAATATTACAGTAACAACCGTACAAATTCCTTTGTACACGATGGTCTTTTATTTATTCGGCCATCATTAACGACTGATCACTATGGCGATTGGTTTATCACCAACGGAAGACTCAATGTAGACGGAGGCGCTCCATACGATAGGTGAGTGTTATTCTACTAAAGGGAAGGACGATTGTTATAGTATTATGACTATATGAATTTGAATTGATAGAATATTTTTTATCAAATGCTCTCAAGTTGTGTATATAACTTAAAATGCTGTTTTCGCGGTACAACAAAGTTTAGACAAACATTTTATTTTAAAAGTTTTTTTACGAGGTTCTTAAAAATAATACTTTTATTTTTCTTTTTATTCGTTTTTCAATAGTAAATATTTTTTCTTAGATGCACCAACTCCCGGTGGTTTGGATGTGAACGAATAGGAACTGCTAATCACATTTTGAATCCGATAAAGAGCGCCCGTCTTCGTACTGCATCTTCTTTCAGTTTTCGTTATGGTCGTATTGAAGTTCGAGCAAAAATGCCTGCTGGAGACTGGTTGTGGCCAGGTTAGTGTATACAATTAAAAATATGTAGGTACTAGGAAATATGATATTTTTTTATAATATTAAATAACAAACTTGCAAACACTACCGTCTTGCCAGAGCCTTATAAGATCAGTCTTACCTGAAGTTAGACATGGATTGTTGCTACTGAGTATGCCTCCCTTACCATACCCTCCAGACCAAAACAACAGCGCTTAACACTGCTGTTTTTAGCAGAAATAGGTGTGGCGGTAGTGCCTTCGTAGTCGAAACATAATGGCTTC
>DWNE01009259.1:0-11009 GCA_018249875.1 Cecropterus toxeus | reverse complement strand
CATAGACACCGGAAGATGTAAAGAGACAGTTATACGTCCCCTAAGAGACGAGCCCGTGGGGGAAGGGGGGGGGCTATGGAGCACCGGTGCGTTCCGTTCCAAATCTTTGTTAGTTTCTCTTCTTTCCATCAGGTAGCCCGTATGCCTTATCGTTAGGTTTAAGTACAAAAAAATAATATATTACTTTTTTCATTACATTTTAATTGTATTACATAGTATTATAATTACAAATTTGTAACAGCTTTAACAGAGGTACTAGATTTAAGTGATTGCTGTACGTGCCTATAATTGGCTTACATATAATTATTATCTGTCTGATTGTGTGTAAAATATAAATGTGTTCGGATGTTTTGCTGTTGTTGTGTCTAAATAAATAAATGACATGATTAAAGAAAAAGGTGTTTTCTGTATTTTTTTAATTATCACAATAAACGACACTTTTTTAATAAAACTGTTCTTGTTGTTTATGGTACTCGAACTTAACTTTAACACAAGTAAAAAACAACTTTCGACAATGTAAAATGTTTCAACGTACGTTATTACGTATATAAAAAGAGTAAACGCCAGACTACATGCATTCATTTGTTTCTTACGTTATTTTTACGATGTTTCTTTTTTATGAACTTTAGAATTAAATTTCGTACCAGTGTTAAAATTGAAAACTAACATACGTATTAAAATTGTAAAGTAAAATAGCAGATCTAAATTATAAATTGAGTTGCATACTACTATATTTTAAGTTATATAATGCAATTTTTAAATATTTTTAAGGTGGTAGAACAGTTTGTGGTTAGACTCCAAAAGCACCACCGCCACACTTATTGCTGCCTAATAACACCAGCGCCGTTTTATTGTGATTTGAAGGGTCTGGTAAAGGAGACTTTTTTTTCTCATATTTTTTTTATTTCATTTTTCTTGTTCCCGAGGGGGAAACCTTCAAATGTACCTGACGTCGTGGGACGCACTAACCCCCCTCCCCCGTGGCCTTCCTCGGCGTTGCGACGAGGACTCCGGGATCTCCAACGGAACGCAACTGGAGTCCTCTAAGCGCGTTGCACCATCGGACTCCACCCGACAAAAACACCAACAAAAGTCTTAAAAGGGAGGGGTCGCAAACCTCCCCCCTCGGAATGGCAGCCATTTTAAAATTTTATATCTCGAATTTTTACGAGTTCATTTAAAGGTTTTTTTCTATGTTGTTATGTTTATACATATTTGAAACATACATACATATTTGAAAGTATTTTAAAGATGATAAGATTTGCTATTATTTAAAACCAAATTTGATAAAAAATAGCAAAAAGTAATAATTTAAAACCTTAAGTGTAGGTCAGAAACATAGTAAAATTTTGCTTTTTTTCTAGTTATTGTACTCTACTTACAAAACCGGGCCCTTAACCTATCGTTTTTATTCTTCTATTTCTTCTTATATTCTTATTACTTACTTCTTCTTATATTCTTTAATGGTACGTATCTGGATTTCATGAATTTAATGTTAATGTGATTATATAACCTTACGTATTCTGTTTGTTAATTTGTTAACTTATTTTAATGAAGTTAATTTGAATTGTTAATTTTAATTACTACTCTAACGCATTGGACTCGAATCTGTAATGTTAGAAGTAAGTTTGAATGAAATAAATAAATAAAATTTTATTTCATTCATTAAAACCCATCTATTCCGTCAAATGTTTTGTTACAAATTTAAGTTGTGTTACATTATTTAAGATGGGTGAAACTGTCGGAGTCTAGTTATTTAAATAAAAGCTAGGATAAATATTAACAAGAACATCTTGATGACGGGCCCACCTGGCTCTTACCTGTGATTGAGAGAGCTGGCCGTACACGTAATTACTGCTTAATTTATGCTCGCAATTTGTACCTACGCTGGTCCATTCGCTTCTTACGAAATTCGTCAACGTTAGCCTCAAACGAATTCTCTTAGTACGAGTTTATTACGTTTCCTCAAAATAATCGTTTACATTTATCGCATTTACATTATAATGTATAACGAAAAGAATACGTTTTCGTTCGTACCTTTATACATATATATTATCGTATATTTATTTCATCCAATTTCACTACAACATGTTTGTTTATAAGGTACTACTTAATGTTTTATTTTAATTAAACTTTACATATTTTAAACATATTTTCCAAAAACAAAATCACGTACCGTAAGTCAATTTTACGGGTAAGTTATTAAGATTCGGTGCTAGATATAGATAAGTTCCGTCAGCGGCGTCCGTTTCCGCGTCGCTTTCCGCCGGGAACGCCGCTCGTTAATTTTATTTTAGCAATGTCCCTCTTAATTCCTTATTGATTTCCAAAAGTTAATGTTTCTATAAAAGTTTCGGTTTAATCATTGATTTCAATTGGAATTGTGGTATATTTTTTGGTCGTCACATAATTAAATGGTAATTTAGAAGGCTAATTTTCCGTACATAGTGTGTGAATATTATATCATGTTTTCTACAGTAATTATTACTACTATAGAAACCAGTTTCTGTTGACTTACTAAACTAGTTACATAGGCTACGTAGCACATACCCTTCCTTGTTGTCAAGGAGAAAACTTTTAAAGGTACCCTCCGTTGTGGGAGCGACGGATGTGGGATTTTTACTTCGTGAAACATCTTCCTTCGGGAAGACCCTGGGATCTCCAAGGGAGCGCAACTGCACGTCCTCTAAAAGATCTGCCTATCATATTCAGTGCCTACGAAAACTTTTAAAGGTGGCTTACTTATTTGTAGTGGAACAATCATTGATTTCACCAATTAATTCACCAAAAAAAACACTGGAAGCTACAATTAATGTGCAAGATGCCAATTCGAGCGCGTATGATTTTCGCGCTCAAATTATGCTTTTATAAATAGATCTGCGTAGATCTCGGCATCATCACAGCAACTATCAGGTGTCACCGAAGTACAAAAAAGTGGTAAAATCCTTTATGGTCGCCTCCGGTGATTCACACCAGAACTTAGCAGCGCTCAGCACTGTATAAGGTCGAACAACAGGTGTAGGTATCTCCGTCACAACTGTTTCTACCTAATAACAGCAGAGCTGACCCCTGTTACGTCCAGGTTTAAATAGTTTACCCAAGACGTTTCAACTTGTTTCTCTGGAACAGCGTCAGTGAATAGCTTAATAACAGATGTCCACGGACAGCAATGTTCGCCACTAGAAGAAGTATAAAATAATAAAACAATAAAGTCACAACCAATTAGCCGTTACTTGTAACTCCATTTTGCTGACGATTGTCAAAGAGAATCGCTCCGTAGGCAGCAATGATAAATGATGCAAGAAACCAATTCGGGCGCGTATGATTTTCGCGCTCAAATTATGCTTTTATAGTTTAGATAACAGATGTCCTCGTACTCCAGTGTCCACTCACCAGGTTCAACGTCGGCATAATGTGTAGAAGTATAAAATAATAAAACAATAAAGTCACAACCAATTAGCCGTTACTTGTACCTCCGTTTTGCTGACGATTGTCAAAGAGAATCGCTCCGCTGGCAGCAATGATGAATGATGCAAGAAGCCAATTCGCGCGCGAACAAATTGCGCGCATAAATTACGCTTCAATAATTCCGCGTACGACCGGCTCTCTCAATCACGACAACGGCCAGGTGTCGCCGTCATAAATACACAGTTGTTAAAAATTAAATTTCGTTAATATTTTTAAATAACATTCATTTCTGTTCAAGAATATTGGCGTAGCTTCATATTTAGTGTGATATAAAACAATTTTGTAGTACATTCAAACATAATGGACCTTTAAGAGTACTATTTAAATTAAAACGTATACAACTCGAGATACAATCTTGAAATTATAAAAATGTTAATAATTGTTAACAATTCAATGCTTTGACTTTGTGTATAATATATTATTAGTTCTTGTTTTAATACATTTACATATATAATTGAAAGATTTTACGTAAATTATTAGCAATCTATAATTGGACATCTGTATTTAATTAGGTCAACATAATTTACAAATAAGTTTTGGCGTAAGGAAATTTACCTACATTAAAATGTAGGAAAATAACTTACTAAAGCAGGTAATTATTACAACTAAATTGCTGCTCTAAATGAGTTTTACTTAGTTGCCACTTTAACACTTTGTAACTTATAAAAATATTTTATCACATATTGTAGGTACAAATTACCTTAAATGCATATATTGCACATAAAATTATAATTCATTTAACGTACAGCACAATACAAATTATGACATTAGGCTGTAGATTGTAGGTCTTACAGAGCCCATCGAGGCCTATTTACTATTCAAATCAAGCCCCTTTTTCATCTTCCACGGGTGCAATAAAAATTAAATTATACAGAATTTTATTATCTTCCTCTTCGGGCTCATAACTCAGAAGAAATATTCATGAGGAAACTTTTTAACTAAAGATTTGTAATTGTTCAAAAGTATTTGTGGGGCAAAGCTAATTCCGTGATTGTTTCGAACAGCATAAATTTAAAGATCGATAAAGGTAGAATAATTTATTTTGTAGATCATAGCACAAACGCACCTATTTCTGCGTTGTATAAACAGTTTTAAGCGCTTCTGTGATAACTGGTTCAGGACGTATAGCGTTCCAAAGCGTTCCAACTTAGTCTTCCAGTTTAGCATCTGTGCCTGACGTCAGGTAGAACTCTTTCTATCTGGAGTTAATTATAGATGTTCATGTACGGCGGTTGTCACTAATATCAGGTGGTCTGCATTATCGTTTGCTGTTTCTAAAATTTAAAAATGAATGAAAATAGAGGTTTCTGGCCCTTCTAAATCAGCATTAGCACTTAATTCGATTCAAAGTCCAAGGAAAGTCAAGGTTCGATTAACACCCAAACTGCCGAAAATTTTCCAATCAACCCCTGTAAATTGGAAAACTTTTATATGCGTTCAAACGTCCAGGTACCCATTCCTGTAGCCAGTTGCGAAGAAAGTTTTTGTTCAGACTCTAAAAAATTATTGAATTTGAGGGTGAATAGAATTCTGGGGGCAAAGTGAGGTGATAAACGTCTAAGAAATTAATTAAAATATTTTAAGATTATTCCTCATTGTAATTCCTTTCCGATGTAATATAAACAAATGTTTAGAATGCTATTAAACTGTAGTAGCATTCTTTAAAATTAATCTTGGGGAAAATAATTATGTACTTATCAGATTAAAAGAATAAAATAAAAGATAGTAAACAGAAAAAAAACATATTAGTAGCTTACATGTAGTGAATTATGAAAATAATACACTTTCATATACATAACTACAAGTACAAAATGTATAATAAGTATATGTAGATATCGTTCGACACGACACGATATCTACATATACTTATTAGCAAGGTTGCTTACTCGTGAATAAAAATTTGAAAGCGTTGGTATTTTTTACATATTGCTTCGGGACCCAACAATATATAAAATTTATATGTGGACTCTTAAGAATAGATAATAGTAACATTTTAAGTTTTAGCGAAGAAAAGAAACACGTTATTTACCTAACTACCCAATACCTTCGGTTCATAAACCAAAAAAAAAATACTTATGCGTAAGTACCCGTCGGTAATTAAAAATATGTATATTTCTAAAATATGTATCATGTAGCTATAGAGTAATCTTAGAATTTCCAAGAAAGAATAAAATAAAACACTACAATCGTAGATAAACGTAGTCATTTCACGATTCGTTTAATTTCGAAGCGTAATGAATTTCTTCGTTTCAACTTGTATACAGCAATCAAGTTATTAAGCTTTTGTTTCCGGTAATAACTCAGAAATACAGCATACTCCGAAATTCCAATTAAATCCACCTTTTAGTGAAAGCCGAGTATATTCACCACGGCGGCTGATCGAATGATACCCACAGCTTGTACAACAATAACCTAGTAATATAACAATGTTGTTATTAGCGCTGCAAATTGGTTTTTGGCTCGATACCGCGCGTAACCACATGCCGTTCTCGCGGTCATTAGCAATTTTGGCAAAGCTACATCAGCCCGCGTCTAACTTATGACTTTATGAGACTCCAACCCGGCTAAATTGCCTTTCACGAGCTATAAAAAATAAATACTGCGCCCACTATTATTAACTATTTATGTTATGTCCACACAAGCGACGCGAAAAAAGTATTTTCTGATTTTGTATGATGGTGTTATAGACTTTTGTTTTAAAATAGTAAGTATAAAAATGGTGCGATCGAATGCGTGATTTGTTTTAGCGATACTCATTTTGCCGTGACGACGGTCCATGAAACTGGATTGAAATATCAGCATATTAAAAACTTATCATAAGTTATATTATTTTTTATAAATATGAAGTAGCAAACGAGCAAGCAGCCCACCTGATGGTAAGTGGTTACCGCCGCCCATAGACATTTAAAAAAATAAGCAACTTCATATACAGAAGGGGTTCTATATGAAGTCTATCACAGACGCGTTGCTACTCCCGAGGACTGAGATGGTCGCCTCATATAAAAGTGAGCCGGCAACCACACCCTTCCACCGAAACGCAAGAACTGCTTCACGCTAGAAATAGGTGTGGCGGTGGTACTTCCCCGGTCGAACTACATGGGTTCTAGCACCTGGCATTATTCGAGGATATTTAATTTAATCTATATGCGAAAGTCATGTTTATAAAGGACATTTGAGATCCGGCGAAATTCATGTTTATAAAGAAAATTTGAGGTCCGGGGAGGAAGAATAAACTACTATTTTACTCTTATCGACTAAAACAAAGCAGCGTTCCTTTGGACGCTAGGTGCCGCATCCCGATAGAACATAAACCTTCCATCCCGGGAACGTCGACCGGCGCTGGTTTGTCAAGCCAGACACAGGACCTTCAGGAAGGGTCTCCTCACAGCGACATCCTTCATAAGACGAACACGAAGAAGGCACACACGATATCTCAAGCCCTTATGACCGGAGTTGGAATCGCCCGAATTTTTCTTCGTGGAAAACCGCTCCAGCTTCCCGATTTACGATTAATATTTTTCATCTATAATCAATTTATATTAGTTATTGAATTACGTATCTTTGAAAAAGTGCTTTAATATTGAAAAAGTATGCACATAAAATTAACTCATCTTCTGCAATGGTAGACGAAAATTAAATTCATCAGTAATAATGAATTAAATATTCAGGACACAAACAGTCAAACAAATCTCAATTGCTTACTAAAACATAGTGAGTGCCTTTACATTTGCAAACGAGTAAGTGGAAACTTGCCGTATCTCAAACAATAACTACTAACGAAGAGGCATCCTCGCTCGGTAGTAAGCGACCTTACCTAGAAATATTTCATATAATGTAGCTGCTATTTTTAACGTTCATTAACATTCGAGTCTTGTTACTCAGACTCATCAGATTTGTCTTATTAGCACGTTAATTAAAATTAGCTCTATTGACGTTATTCAAGATGTTACTTCGACAGAACTACTATTTGTATTACGATGAACGGTCCATACATTCTGTTAGCAATTTATCGTCAGATTTCAAGGTAGTAGAACCCTTTGAGATTCTTATTGGGCAATTACCATTACCTCATCCGTTTCTAATAAATATGGTTTTGAGCGCTGCTATGTGTCTAATTTTGAAAAGGAATGTATCAAAGAAATATTTTTCCAAAGTGTTTAAAATTAGAGGTAACAACGCATCGATGGAATTCATAATCTCATCTGAGGTTAGTTACAGATGTCCATGAGTCAAGAATTACTATTTATTTGTATATTAGAGAAAAATAAGATACCCTTTATTACTAAAGTCATATAAACTAGTAGAAATAATAATGTATAAAAAATATTATATTGATTGATTTAAAATGTGATCACCAATGATTTAAATTCCAGATATCGCAGTTGCTACTTATTGAAAACGAGTGCAGAAATACACCAAAATAATTTCATACATCGAATAAATGGTCAATACGTTCTCGATTTTTTAAGCGAGCGTGGTACAGTTTTATCCTATGATATATTTTTAGTATTTCAATTCCATTATACAAACTCAGCGGAGTAATAGTTATAAAAGTCTTGAAGAGGCGTTCCTCCCAACTCATTGTTTACTTTGTATTTTAAGGTTACGATATAAATTTGTCAGTTTTTAGATTTTATACCACTTGAAATTTGTATAATTTCATATAGTTACGAATAACTATTTTAAACTACGTAACTTACGAAGTTAATAAAACTTTTTAAGTTATGACGAGGAAATATCATATAATTATGTTACGTAGCTTCAGGGATGTACTGAAACCGTTTAAACTTTACAAAATTATTGCGTAGCGGCTTACAAATGTCGGTTTTAAAATCATGTCGCAGTTAAAACTTTCCTCATGAATAATTTACGAAATTTATTCTTAGATATGGTCTTGACGCAGTAGATAAGAATTAAATTACGTGAAATTATTTTTTATTATAACATCCGAGTAAAAATAAAGGAAGTAATTTGAATAATTAATAGGAACCCTCCATTGCCTTCAGATTAATTTGCGGTTCCACATTTTTACTGAAATTTATAAACTGGTTTTTAAATCTCGGTAACTGGAAACTACGTCCGCTTCTAATTAAAACAACTGCATAAAGTGAAGCTGTTTTTAGTTCAACTAATGGTAAGTTATTGGCGCCTATGGACATCCTAATCAATTGCAATCTGGATAGTTTCGTCGTTTGAAATTCAGCCTCTCAACCAGGGGAACGAACGTTCTAATCGGAGCTACCTTTCACGATTCAAAGTTATGTGCATATTAGAACTTAATTTTCACTCTCTTTAACGGTAAAACATCATAAAAATAGCCATAGTAGGACGCCTGGCAGATGTGAGACATCATGTTCGTACAAGTAATATGTATAAAATATAAGATTACGACAGGAACTAAATAAATAGCATAATGAGAATCTACGAACAGTACCACTCACTAAGTCTTGTACTTAGTAGTTCCGAAAATGTATCTAAGTATCAGATGGCACTAAAATAAATAAAGGCAACCATCACCACGCCCACAAAAGGTTCACATGCGCCTATAGATGTTTAACATCAAAATGTTTTCACAGGCGTGTGAAGTTAATAAATTCACTGGATAAGCGTGGTGGCCTAAAATACTATCACTATGAAAAGAGACCCGTATTCAGCAGTGGTACTGCGATGGGTACACGACGACTAAAGTGAAGGTCGGAAAAATGTAGCCCTTGAAGAACACAATTTTAATAACCTCATGCAGATAATAATTCGAATCCGAATCTTTGGAAGTGGCAGCTGAAGTGGATAAGACCACCTTTCCGTAATTTTCTCAAGTGCACCCTCAAAATTGAACGAGAGTACTTATATTCCGAATTTATAATATTACTGCTCTAAATCTTCCCGACTTCCAGCTACGTACAGCAACAGTAAACGGGAGGGTCTTGGTAATAATTAAATTTTATGCACAATTATCGCTCATTTCCTCCAACGTAGTGATACGTTCTGATACTGAAACATATAAAATACTAGCTGAAATATTCGTGCCTCACATAAAAACATTCGCAATCTTCATATAAATCTGACCAGTGGTTTTTGCGTGATTTAGTTACAAATAAACACACGCCATCCCATTTTTATATATTAGTATAGATATTCCAATAAGGTTCACAGGCATAGGTAAGTTTCAAAGATGGCAAGACCCGTCCAGACTCGACTCCAGAGGCACCACTCTTTTATTTCTACTGTCGTGCGGCAAGGGACAGTTACTTATGCAAGACGTTCCAACTTAGTACTCAGGGGTCGATCTCAGTTCATAAGTCCTCTCTAGATTTGATACAAATATGGAGTGCATGCCCATTTGATACTTTTCAAAAATCTTGGCGGTAGTTTTCAGATCGACATATGTATTTGCTTCAGTTGGTGTTAGATTCTGATTCATTATAATAGTGTCTACTTTACCTGGACTAAATGAATCATTACTAGTTCAATTATCAGGTAATAGTATTCGTTTACATCCATTGACTGTTCTGTCACCTATTTCTACCCTGTAACATCATTAACAAATGATTTGTTCTAAAAGAGACTCACGCGAGGTATGTCAGCTCAGTCCATAACGGTAACAATTCAAATGTGCCAACTCCAGAACTACCTACGGACAGCAGGTCCATCTAATTTGTGTGCAATTGATCGAGGTTTCCATAAGCTCCAACAAATTGCCATGAGTTGAACTGAATCGTCGCTTGCATTTAATAAAAATATATAAAAATGATATGATATGTGTCTGTATTTTAGTCAATCACGCAAAAACCTCTACTCGAATTTGCACAAAATTTTGCATGGACGTAGCTTATTTACCTATTTTATTTTGCACTATTTAAAGGTGGCCACTATCTTCATGTCCCGTAGCGAAGCTCGGGTAGGTACCTAAAAATAGTAATACATAAAAATGTTTTATCATTACAAGCAACATTATTTTCTAAAAGTACGTACTAGCCAATGTACATTTTTCAATTGCAAAAGGCTCGCTTTAATCGGTACGTAGCGTTTGAATAGGCAATGATTCCGATGCTGTGTTCGCGATGCGAATAGCTCAGGACAGAATAGCTCTGAAAGGGATGGAATATACATATGTACGTTGATGTCGGAGCGCAGCCAATGAATTGATGATGGAACAAATTAATCCTTTCAAAATCTTGATTTTAACAATTTTGTTGCTATATAAAATGTGTAATGCAAATTAAGTTTGTAATTATATTAAGGGTAGAGCGATAAATAAAAAAAGTAGGTGTCACTTAACGTTACTCAACGTTTTTCGTTATCAAACAAGCAGCATAATTCAATCTGCGAGGATATAAAAAATAACATGTTCTTACTGTTTATTGACCTTTATTAAAATTACATGAAGGAACCGCAGTAAAACGTCTCAAAATTTCAAAACATCTGACGCAATGCAAACTTTGACGGTTCAAATGATATGTTATACGCTTCGATCACTTAAAAGAACTAGATACACAATCAGCGACAAAAAATGGTCTCACGAAAAGAGCACCCAAATGGAG